>RJWM01022581.1:0-33443 GCA_004363535.1 Dasyprocta punctata
TCTTTGGCACTGACCTATAGCATTTTTTATGACCCTCAGGCAATCTCTGCCTTGGTATACCAGGAATACAACTGGTTAGAACAGTTATGTCACATTGGCTAATGTGACACAATCAGCAATAACAATTGCATTAAACACAGCCTACAAAATGACAAACTGAGGTAACTATTAATTTTCCACCTTTAACCATATGAAGTAGATTTGTGATTATATAACAAAATTCAAAACAAACCAGAAAATTGTATGCAGTAAATAAGCCCTCAATATCATGATTTTACCCTTAGGTGTTATGCTGAAAAAATAGAGAAATAGAAGAGGAAGAGATTAGAAGCAAGGCTAGAGGACACTCCATCGTGCAAAATTTGGGAAAATGTTGCATACAACAGGAGATTAAGAGAGAAGTAAAAAATATAAAGAAAAACAGAACAGAACTCCAACTGCAAAAAAAAAGTAGAATCCAGGTTCACACTCATAAAAACAAGAGCAATCAATGAACAAAAAACCAAAACCAACCCCAAAAAACAAAAGAGAGAGAGAAAAAAAATAAAGGTCCACTTCAAGGTGTGTCTCTGCTGTTGTGGGTGGGCAATGTGGGCAGACAGAGTCCAGATCCATGTTCACTAATTCCAGCAACCCATCAGTAGCATTATGGAGGGTAAGGGATAATCCCAGTGAATCTGCACCTTTATTTCCCCTGAAGTTCAGGTTGGTTTCTGGCTGTGAGACTGGAACCAGACCCAATCAGTCTGTAGCACACAGTGTGCCTTCTGTGACTTTGAACTCAGTTGGGGCCACTAAATAGAGCCAGCAGTTGTTCTGAGTTCTGAGTTCACTTGGCCCCTCTCCCAGATGTCCCCATGTTAGTGAGCCTCTACCTGGGCAAGTCTGAACCCACATCATTCACCAACCACTGCAGTTCTCCACCTCCACTACTCCTTTCCACTTGTGCATCTCACCGTGGAGGCCTCTGAGGCTGCCAGCAGTAACTATGCATCTGCAGGTTTGTGCTGCCACCTCACATGCAGTGAGACCAGGCTCAGGGAGAAGGTGCCACCTGCCACCTTCTCCTTCTTTGTTGGAGTTTCTCTCTTTACTCTCCACATGAACTTCAGTTTTCACTTTAGATCTTCCTGGGTCCAGGGCATCCACTTCCCTCCTTCTCTTCCTCACATTGCTATGTTCCCCTGTGTCTGGATACCAAATCTCAGAGAGGCTCTTTCTCTACTACTCACCACTCTGCCATCTTCCTAGAAGTCCAGGAATTTTTTAACACAATTTTTTTTCTTTTTTCTTCACTGGTTTTTTGAGATATGGGTTTTTCTTTTTCTTTTTTTTTTATTTTCTCCATTTTTATCACTTTTCATTTTTTACCTTTATTTTCTTTTTCTTCTTTTTCCTATTCATTCCTTTCTGGCATCATTTAATACAGTGGTACCTCATTTCATGAACTTATTTCATTCCATACTTCTGGAAAAGATGGCCATGTTAATGTTCATGTGGGAAAGATGGCCATGGTTGTGTTAAACAACCAATGCAGAGTTCAGAGAGACAAAATTTTGCCAAATGCTTGTATTTGTGAACCGAACCATTCACAAACAAAAGCATTCATGAATCAAGGTACCACTATATAATTAATTTCCCTTTACTCCTAAATAGGATCCCCTATCTGACTTTTCCCTTCTCCTCATCTTCCATTGATTAATATTTTAGGTTATACTTTTTTCATCCCTTGCTTTTCCAGCCCCTCCATCTTTACTTGTATAACCATTAAATTTTATGAATCTTTAGATATCTAACTCTGTGCTAATACTGTTTATTGTCACTTGGAGGTATACTCTTCACATTTAGAAGATATTTGCTGTTAGTCAATATTTGGTTCGTCTTAGTGTTTATACTATAATTATAGTTCTCTTTTCTTTTTCTTTTTTGTTAAGACCTCTATAAAATTTAATGAACATTGATTCAGTTTTTCATTGACTCTTCTTAACACCCTTGGAAACCAGTATTATTTCTTTTTTTTAAAGCAAAACAGAATAAAAGGATAGAAATAATACAGAATTTTAAAAAACAGTAAAAAATCAACACTAGTTAATGTATTGCATATTGTTATCTTAGAAACTCTTGTTCAAGTTACAAGATCCAGGGAAAAAAATGATCACACAATCAAACAATGACAGTACAAGCTATTCTTTTTGATGAACTAACAGAGAATTAGTAGTATATTTATCTATCTTGCACACATAAACATACATAAAATTATGTGTGTTAAATTATCACCATTTGCAGATGACATGATGCTCTACATAGAAGACCCTAGAAACTCCATCAAAAGACTACTAGAGTTAATAAGCAAATTCAGCAGTGCAGCTGAATACAAAGTCAACACTCAAAAATCATTAGCATTCCTGTACACAGACAACAAACTCACTGTGAGAAATTAAGGAAATAACACCATTCACAATAGCATCCAAAAAATGAAATACTTAGGAATCAACCTGATAAAGGGTGTAAAAGACCTATACACTGAAAACTGCAGTACTCTAAAAAAGGAGGTTGAAGCGGATGTCAGAAAATAGAAAGATATCCCTTGCTCTTGGTTAGGAAAAACCAACATTATGAAAATGGCCATATTCCCAAAACTGTTATATAGATTTAATGTAATCCTGATCAAAATACCGGTAACATACCTTACAGATCTAGAGAAAACATTCCTAAAATTCATTTGGAAATGGAAGAGACCTAGAATAGCAAAGGCAATCCTGGGCAACAGAAGTAAAGCACAAGGCATCTCAATCCCTGACTTGAAATTATATTACAAAGCTACAGAGATAAAATCAGTATAGTACTGGCAAAAAAACAGACCTGAAGATCAGTGAAACAGATTAGATGATGCAAACACAACTACAAAGACACTCAGCCACCTTATATTTGACAAAGGGCTAAACATGTTTACTGGAAGAAAGATAGCCTCTTTAATAAATGGTGCTGGAAAAATTGACTTTCTGCAAACTGAAAACTAAAACTACACCCATGTCTATCACTGTGCACTAAACTAAAGTCAAAATGGATCAAAGATCTAAATATTAAAACAGAAACACTAAATCTGCTGGAAGACAAGGTAGGTAGAAATCTTGAAGACATAGGGGTAAGCAAAGAGTTCATGAACAAAACACAAACCACATGGGAAGTACTTCAAAGAATCAACAACTGGGATCTCATTAAAAAGTTTTTGCTCTTCAAAAGAAATCACCAACAGAGTGGAAAGAAAACCCACAGAATGGGAAAGAATTTTATCTAGCTGTTCCTTAGGCAAAGGACTATATCTAGAACATATAAAGAATTGAAAAACATCAGACCCCCCAAATTCGAAGACCCAACCCAAAAATGGGCATCTCAAATAAACACACATTTCTCAGATAGATGCCTTTTCTATGGGTAAAGGTGGTACATTATTGATTCTTAGGATAGGTCTGTATCCAGTTTGTTCTGAATGCTCTTATTTTTATTGATTTAATTATTATAGTCAAGGTGACATTGTTGTTGCTAACAATTAGTTTTCTCTGTCTGCCAATATCTGGATTGCTTTGCTGTCCTTAGCAATACTGCAACCCATTCCTGGAGAACTATATACTGAGCCAAATACACTGCAGTCCCTCCTCTCAAATAAACAAAGGTAGTTGGATTCATTGACAAGGTTGTCTCTGTTAACTTTTCTCTCATTGCTGAGACAAAATACCTGATGCCCAAAATTAGGAAAGGAAGATTTATTAAATTCAGTTTGTAGAGGTTTCAGTCCATAATCATCTGGCTTCAAGACAGAGTGGTGTGGCAGTTTAAAATGCAAAAACAACAAGTCAAAGGGGAGGAGAGAGACAGAGCAAGCCTCTTTCCCTCCCTTATATTGTGTGCAGGCTCCCTGCCCCATGGTGGATGTAGCACTCACACTTACAATCCCATCATTGGACCATGAATCAATCACAAACCCTAGAAGCTCAACCCCATGACTGCATGAAGTTTTAGAGGGACATCTAAGCACAAAGCATAACAAGAGTCAAAGGCCTACAGTTAGCCATGCCCAAAGTGCATCACTGAAAAGCAAACAGTAATTAAAGAGGTCTCCACACAAGCAACAAAGCCACCCTCTATTATCAGCCCATGAACCTCAGCATAAAAACAAACAAAAGAAAATAGAAGCATGAGAAGACAAGGCAACAAAATGCCTCCAAAAATATCCAACTCCCCAAAAGCTGATCTGTTTGGCATCAAGGGAAAGGAAATTAAAAAAAAAAAAAGCAGAATTATTTGAAAGGGTAACAGAGGAAATTAAAAAAAATAGATCAATAAGGTGATTGGTGGGTATAAAGAAGGCACAACTTAACGAATGATGGAATAATGAACAACGAGATCAGTAAAGCTACAGAAAATACTAATGCAAAGCTAGCTGAGCTAATTAAAATGATATAGAATGTGAATATTCAGTGTAAAGAAGAATTACAGTCTATGAAGAGGTATCAAGCAGATACTCAGCAGATTTCAAATTTTATTGAAAATACAGGCAGCAGAAGCAAGCAATATGAGAATAGAGTAGCAGAACCTGAAGACAGTGTTGTTGGTCATGACCATTCATCAAGAGATATCTTAACAACAAGAAAGCATGAAAAATGGATCCAACAGTCTTGAAATGATGCAAAGAAGACTAACCTAAGATTAATAGGAAAAATCAGAAGACAGCACAAATGGCATAAAAAACCTGTTTACAGAAATAATGGCAGAATTTTCTCCAAATATAAGAATTTAAAATACATATAAGTGACACATATAGAACCCCAAATAACCATAACCAGAAAAAATTTCTCCACAAAAAGTCTAGTCAGAATCATAGATGTTCAACATGAGAACAGAACCTTAAAAGTGGTTTGAGAAAAACGATGAATCAGTTATAAAGAAATACTCATTAAATTATAGCACACTTCTCAACACAAACCATAAATGCTCTGCTTTGTGTTGAAAACAATAGAAAACGTTCTTTCTATTTTATTGCTGTTTTCCTCTTCCTGCTTTCCCTTTTCGTCTGTTATTTGACTCTTTTTTCCCTTTTTTCCCTGTAAGAGAGAGAGAGTGTGGTGTGTGTGTGTGTGTGTCTCTTCTTTTTGTCCTTTTCTTGCAATATAATTTATAGAGGGTAAGGGAATTCTCTCTTGTCCCTTTTTACTTCTTCTACTTTTATCCATATCTTTTCTCCTGTCTTTTTTCTTTCGTTTCTTACCCTTTCACTGTTTTTCTCTTTTTCCTCTCCCCACTCTTCATCTGTCTCCCTCTAACTTTTTCTCTAATATTTACATTACCAATAGAATGCTTTTTTCATCCACATTTCTCACTACCAATTTTATACTAAATTTTCCCGGTTCCTAACTATAACATACCTTAACCACCATTAAAGTTGTTTGCCCTCCTTCTTTTTCCTGCTTCCTATTCCACATAGCAAAAGATTTTTTCAAAAACACACTTTATCTTTTCTCTCCCCTTCCTGGGATTACCCAGCCTCTAAACATCTGGGTTTTACTTAATTGATTCTGTAAAATTACTGTTGAAATTTTTTTTTAGCATACAAGGATACATAACTACTGCGTTTTGTGCATATTAACTGTGGATCAATACTTGGGGTGTCATGATGCTTATATTATAAATGTGGATTTCTTCTCTAGCCTAAAGGGAGATCCAAAAGTGGATCTCATGATATACTCTCAATTTGTTCAAGTAGGTATCACTGTAGCTGATTTAATTGCATAGGAATGCCTGACTCAGTGGACAACTTCTGCCAGTGAATCAGTCTGCTGATTCCACCATCACACCCAGGGAGACGGACATCAACACTTCCTAACCCAAAAACTTAGAATCACTCTTGCAAGAATTCCTGCAACACAGCAGAAAGAAGCCCCAAATGTGAATTACCTTCGGTATTGTAGTGAAAGATTCAGGGAAGCTATCAGAGTGTGAGCACTCAGACTTGCTGGCAAAGAAGCTACATGTGAAGCATACTGTCTCAATTCGTGTTCCCACTGGCTATCTATAGGCTTGAGCTTTTGTTTGTATCTTGACTTATTTAGTAATGTAAGTTATGTTACTTTCTTTCATAGTTTTTTGTTTATTAGATTTTAATTTGTGTATTTTTTCTTCCATTGACTCTCATTTAATAGGTGTCTAGGTTCTCTCCCTCATCTCAGTTCCCCATTTGGCTTCTTCACCTCAACACCCCCGCAAATTCAACAGTAATTACCACATTTCTTTATTTTTTCCAAACACATAACTCATTCTCACAAGGTTTTAATTTCCCATCCTTAGTTCCCCTGCCATCACTGCTTTCTTCATTGTCCTCTCTATCAGCAGGTTCTGACAATCATGTAGTTTACCTCAGTCATAAAGTAAACCTCCTTCCTCTTGCATCTCACCCTTGACCACACAAATATCCTCTTAAAACTCTCAATGCTAACTCTTTAACTCAAATAGAAGTACTCCAGGAGAATCAGACCCCACATCAAACTTTTCTTCTCATGTCACTATCCCCCTCTACAAAACTACCACGTAGTATCTTATACATCTTATCCAATAGCCTTCCATTTTCCTCTTTCCTTTTTTCCTACCACATTGTAAAACAATTGTAAAGAATAAATAATCATATTGTGCCTAAAGGATAGATGAAGAGGAGAGTTTAACCATAAGGACTATCACATAGAAGGGTTTATGACTGAATTTGTTGATGCTGTTATAACCAGAAGTAATTCTTTTAGCAATACATAGAGACAGAGACCAAATCACTTAAGAAAATAACAGGAGTAAATACTTGCATTGCACATACAAAGCTGAAAATTATTCATGGGGAGGCAGCATCCTACTAAAAAATCTCCATGAAAACCACAAACACTTCTCACTTTTCTAGTCCTCAACCTGCAGAACCTCCCCCAAAAATATGAGGGGGAAAAGAGGAGGATATACAGAAGACAGCAAAACTCAATGAAAAGTTCATAGAAGGGATGAAAAAGATAGATGCAATCAAAAGGAAATAAACCAAAAGTTCACAGTAATTTATACAATATGCCCCATGGTGAATTTCAGGGTAAGAAACTGGATGAGCTAACCATTCAAAATTTCAATGTCATATTGAACAAGAATAAGGAATCCTCAAAAAAAAGTCAGAAATGTCTGAAATAAAAAACTGTATAAAATTCATAAATTACAGAAATGACAAATAGGAAGATAGATTTGTCTGATATTGAGGACAAATAATTACAGTGCAGAGAGAGAGAGAGAGAGAGAGAGAGGGGAAGGACAAGAGAGGATTACCCAGCAACTAGATGACAGTAAAAGACCAGTCTAAGGCTAACTGGAGTTAGGAAAAAAACAACTAGAAAATGGCACAGATTGATTTACTAACATGTTTACAGAAATCATAGAAGTAAATTTCCCACAGATAAGAAAAGAGGTTAAAATACAAGTAAGCAATGCTCATAGAACACCAAACAATTAAGACAAAAATAAAAATGAAAACAAAACAAAACAAAACAAACAAAAAAACCAACCTCGTCAAGGAATATCCTTACTAAATTGCCAAATATCCAGGAAAAAATCATAATTTTAAAAGTGACCAGAGAAAAACAAAAAATTATACCCACACATGAATCAGTTAGACTCACAACAGATTTCTCTACACCAACCCGAAAGACCAGGAGAGATTGGAGTGAAGTATTGCAACCCCTAAAAGCAAATAACTTCCAACCCAGATTAATTTATCCAGCAAAACAGATGGATAAATAAGATATTTTCATGCAAAAGATCAGCTAAAAAGATATATGAATATTAAAATAGCACTGGAGAAGATACTTAAGAATATTCTAGACAGAAATCATGAAATGGACACAGGTAAAAACACAAAGGAAATTAGTGACCTGGCCTAGATCCCCAATCTCCTGAATGAGTACACAGTGAAGGTTAAAATAAATGAGATAAGTAAAATGATTTCAGGGCTCCAGGAGGATCAAAACCCTTCTACGGAGTTCGAGACTCTGAGGGCTAAGACAAGACCCGTCTCTGGGCAGCTCATATTTATTTTGTCAGCCAAGGAGGGTATTACAATGGAAAACACAGGAAACTCAGCAGGATCTTGGGAGTGGTTCAAAGACATTTTCTAAGTAACAGATTATGTTAACTTCGGAGAAGTATCTTGACCTTGAGTATATTGCTGAGATGACTCATGAAGGCATAGATGATCTTATGCTAAGAAGAGTCAATGGGAAGTCTCAGATGGGTGGTACCATTAATCCTAATCCTTTCTTTCATCCCACAGGAAAATATGCAAAACCGGACACTGTGAATTTGTGGTCCCCAACAGTGAAGTCAATTGATAAAGGCAGCAAAAAAGTCAGGAAAAGGAAAACAAGATTGGCCAACAGAGACAAAAGGCATTGATAGTAAATAATCAACACATTATAGTGATAAATCTCAACATTAACCTCAGCTTTCCAATTAAAAGACAGAGATTAGCAAACTGGATTAAAAACAGAATTTAATAGTCTGCTGCATTCAAAAGACTCATTGAATCCAAAAAGATATTCATGAATTAAAAATTAAAGAATGGAAAACATTTCATGCACCAGGACCCCAAAATCAGAGGTAGAATTTCTAATATCAAACATAGTAAACTTTAAGCAAAAACTGATTATAAGAGACAAAGAAGGTCACTACGCACTGGTTAAGAGAACAATCTGAAAAAAGTGATAACATTGATGCATCAAATATTGGGGCACCTATCTTCATAAAACAAAAACTACAGAAATTAAAAGATCAAATGAACACTAACACAGCCATAGTAGGGGATTTCAACATCCTTCTTTCACAAAGAGATCAACTCAACAAAAAACCAGTGTAGAAATATCATAGCTAAACCACACCCTTGAACATAATGGAGTTAGTACATATTAGTGGAGTATTATTCCACCCATCTGCAATGAAGTATACATTCTTTTTAGCAACATATGTTAAGTTTTTCAAAATAGATCACACACTAGTCCACCAAAGCAGTTTAATTAAATAAAAAAGAACTGAAATTGTTTCATGCATACTATCAGACCACTGTGTAATGAAAATAGAAATCAATGACAGAAATTTCCAAAAAGACAAAATCTCCTGGAAAGCAACAATCAGTCACAGAAAAAAATAAAAAAAAAATTTACAAATTCTGAAAGTTAATGACAATGACTATTCAACTCAATGAAACCCCTGGGACACTACGAAGCCAGTTCTAACAGTGATGGTTGGGGAGACACTTCAAAAACCCACAAGCCACAAAGTTAGGCAGAGAAAACTATGACTTACTAGATGCCAAGTGTGAGAAAACTATGGCCGGATGAGTGCTTGAAATGAATGTAAAGATGAATCTTGGGAACAACAGTTCTCAGGCTCCTGGAATGCATGGTTAAAGTTAGGGTAGATCTTCAGGACAAAAGTCAGCAGAATCAATGATAAGTTATTCTCAGACACAATTGCTCTGGCTGTTGTGCTCCCCCTGCCCTGATAAAATCACTCAAACTAGGTCAATATGTATCATGTAACAAGCCTTTCCATTCTTTCTCTATCCCCTGACTGAAACTCCTATACAAAAATTTTCAAGTGCTTTGCTGCTACAACTTTGCTCTCCTGTCCTGGAATTATGAATAAATAACTGCAGAGGTCTCAGCTTTTGCTATTTCCCTGAAGCTCTCTTATGCTGAAGAAACAGTCTTTCTGGACCTTTTGTTGACTGACCTGAGGGTTCATCTCTGAGTAATCTTTCATCCTCTGCAGCACCGTGGTCACACACTACAACAACCAAGTATGCAAATCCTGGAAATAAACCATTTATTCAAAACTACAGAGGAAAATTTTAACTCTTCTTTTCTTTTTCTTTTCTATCTTTCCTTTTTTATGGGTTTCAGAGTTATTTCCTTTTTTCTTTTAGTTTTTATTTTTTTCTTGCCACTATTTTGGGCTTTTTTTTTTAGTTTGCCTTTTTTCTATTTTTCTCATTTCTTCTTACTTTTATCTAATTCTATTACCTTCCTTTTATTCCTTCATAGGATACTTTGTCTCCCTTTTCTGCCTCCCTTTTCCCTTCCTATTGCTTAATATTTCACATTTTACTTCATTCCCTCTCGCACTCCCTACACCACCATTTTAGTAATACAACCACTAGCTTTTTAAATCTTTAGATAGTTATTACTGTTTAGATATATATTAGTGCTGTATTCTTTTCTATTGTTAGTAGAGCTTTAGTGGCTGCTTTTAGCAGATATTTACTGTATGTTAATCTTCAGTTTGTTTTAGTGTTTGTACTATAATTTTAAAACATTTTTTCTATGCTGACAGGTAGTATATTATTGGTTCTTAGATTATGTCAATATCTTGTCTCTATTTTTATGCTAAGATTATTGCTTATTCAGTTGCTATTGCTAGAGTGGCATAATTGGTATTCTTTTGTCTCAATACTTGATTGCATCTTGTGACATTAAAAATAAAGCAGTCTATTCCTAGAGAACTATATGCTGGGGCAATGACACTGCATTGTCTCCTCCTACATTAATGGAGGTGATTGAATCATGGTACAGGGGCAGAAGACTATAGTCAGCTACACACACAATGGACCACTGAAAAGCAGGTAATAACTGAAGAGGTATCTTTATTCACAGTACTATCTTTCCCCTAGAATCAACCTGCAGTCTTCAGAACAATAAAAAAAAATGTATATAAACCTGAAAAGACCAGGTGACAAAATGCCTCCAAATACTGCCAACTCCCCCAAAGCCAATCCTGTGTCATCAAAGAGGAAAAAATAAAAAACCACCCAGCTGAATTGTGTGAAATGATAAAAGAGGAGATTACAAAACAGATCAGTGTTGCTTTAATTTGCATTTCTCTATTGACCAATGATGATGAACATTTTTTCATATATTTATTTGTCATTGGTATTTCTTCAGCTGGGAAGTGAGTATTCATCTCAGATGCCCATTTTTGGATTGGGTCTTTGAATTTTGGGAGCCTGATTCTTTTTTTAATTCTTTATATGTTCTAGATAGAAGTCTTTTGTCTGAGGGACAGCTGGCTAAGATTTTTTCCCAATTCGTAGGTTTTCTTTTCACTCTATTGGAGATTTCTTTAGACATGCAAAAATTTTTTAACAAGATGAGATCCCAGTTGTTAATTCTGGAAAGTACATCCTGTGCAGTTTAATTTTTATTCATGAATTGTCTGCCCACCCCTATGTCTTCAAAGTTTCTACCTACTTTGTCTTCCAGCAGATTTAGTGTTTCTGTTTTAATATTTAGATCTTTGATCCATTTTGACTTTAGTTTAGTAAATGGTGATAGGCATGGGTCTTTAGTTTTCTGCATGTGGAAAGCCAGTTTTTTCAGCACTACTTATGAAACAGGCTGTATTTCTTCCAGTGAATATGTTTGGCCTCTTTGTCAAAGATAAGGTGACCCAGTGTGTTTGTAATTGTGGTTATATCTTTTAATCTATTCCATTGATCTTCAAGTCTGTTTTTATTCCAGTAGCATGCTGATTTTATCACAGTAGCTTTGTAGTATAGTTTCAAGTCAGGGATTGTGATGCCTCCTGCCTTCCCTTTGTTGCCCAGAATTGCCTTTGCTATTCTAGGTCTCTTCTGGTACCAGATGAATTTTAGGAATGATTTCTCTAGATCTGTAAGGTATACAAATGGTATTTTGATTGGAATTGCATTAAATCTGTACAAAATTTTGGGAGAATGGCCATTTTCACAATGCTTGCTTTCCTATCCATGCACAAGGGATGTCTTTCCATTTTCTGAAATCCTCTCTGATTTTGTTTTTCAGAGTACTGTAATTTTCACTGTATAGATCTTTTACTTTCTTTATTAGATTAATTCCTAAGTATTCAATTTTTTGGATGCTGTTGTGAAGGGTGTAGTTTTTCTTATTTCTCTCTCAGTGAGTTTGTTGTTTGTGTATAGGAATTCTATTGATTTTTGAGTGTTGACTTTGTATCCAGCTACATTACTAAATTTGCTTATTACATCTAGAAGTCTTTCAATGGAGTTTTGGGGGTCTTCTATGTAGAGTATCATGTCATCTGTAAATAAAGATAGTTTAACTTCTTCCTTTCCTATATTTATTCCTTTTATTTCTCTCTCTTGTCTAATTGCTGTGGCTAATATTTCCAGCACTATATTTAATAGGAGTGGTGATAGTGGACATCCTTGTCTAGTTCATGATTTTAGAGCGAAAGCTTTCAGTTTTTGGCCATTTAATATGATGCTGGCTGTTGGTTTGTCATAGATGGCTTTTATTAGATTGAGGTAAAGACCATCTGTTTTGATTTTCTGTAGGGTTCTTATCATGAATGAGTGTTGGACTTTATCAAAAGTTTTTTCTCCATCTATTGAGATGATCATGTGATTCTTGTCTTTGGCTCTGTTGATATGGTGTATTACGTTTATTAATTTGCATATGTTGAACCATCCCTGCATTCCTGGAATGAATCCCACTTGGTTGTGGTGCATAATCTTCTTGATGACTTGCTGCATTCTGTTTGCCAATATTTTATTGAGGATTTTTGCATCTATGTTCATTAGGAACATGGGCCTATGGTTCTCTTTTTTTGGTTGGCTCTCTCTCTGGTTTTGGTATTATGGTAATACTTGCTTCCAAGAATGAGTTAGGGAGAATTTCTCCCTTTTGAATTTCATTCAAGAGTTTGAGAAGTGTTGGCATTCAGTCTTCCTTGAATTTCTTGTAGAATTCAGCTGTGAATCCATCAGGACCTGGGCTTTTCTTTGTTGGTAAGTTTCTAGTTAAACTTTCAATTTCATTAACTGATATTGGGTTATTCAGCAGTTTTACCTCCTCTTGATCCTGCTTTGGCAATTCATATGTTTCTAGGAATCTGTCCACTTTTTCTGTGTTATCAAACTTATGAAAGTAAACATTTTTGAAGGAGGTATTGATGATCTTCTGTATTTCCACAGGGTCTGAAGTGATTTTGCCTTTTTCATTCCTTATTGCATGAATTTGAGTCTTTTCTTTTCTTTTTAAAATGAGGTTGGATAGGGCATAATCAATCTTATTTATTCTTTTAAAGAAGCAGCACTTTAATTCATTAATTCTTTATATTGTTTTCTTAGTCTCAATTGTGTTCATTTCTGTTCTGATCTTTATAATTTCCTCCCTTCTTTTGGCTTTGTGCTTGACTTGCTCTTCTTTTTCTAGATGTTTGAGGTGTAGCATCAGGTTATTTATTTGTGTTCATTCTGTTTTCCTGATGTGAGAATTCACTGCAACAGATTTCACTCTGAGGATTGCTTTCATTGCATCTGGTAAGTTGTATTTGCATTTTTGTTTGCTGGTAGATGTTGTCTAATTTCTTCTTTAATTTCCTCTGTGACCCATTGATTGTTCAGGAGTGTATTATTTAATTTCCATGTGTTTATGGAGTTTTTGCAGTTTATTTTGTTATAAATTTGCAGTTTCATGGCACTATGATCAGATACTATGCATGGGATAATTTTGATTCTTCTGCATTTACTTAAGCATGTTCTATTAGCTAGTATATGGTCTATTTCAGAGAATGACCCATGTGGAGCTGAGAAGAATGTGTAATCCAATGTTGTTGGGTGGAATACTCTGTACACATCTACTAAATCCATTTGTTCACAAGTTTGGTTTAGTTCTGTTATTTCTTTGCTGATTTTTTGTTTGGTTGATCCCCCTCTTTCTATCAATGGGGTGTTAAGGTCCCCTGTTACCATTGTGTTATTGCTTATTTAAGTTTTCATGTCTATTAATATTTGTTTTATATAGCTGGGTACTCTCATATTTGTTGTATTTATAATAAGATTGTTATCTCTTCCTCTTGAAGTTTTTCCCTAACCAGTATGTAGTGACCTTCTTTATCTCTTGATTATTCTTGATTTAAAGTTCACATTGTCTGCAAACGAATAGCTACCCCTGCTTTTTTTGCGGGGGGGTTCCTGTTGCATGAAATCTATGAATTTCTTTTTGGGTTAGATAAGTTTCCTGTACACATCATATGGTTGGAAGTTGTTTCTTTATCCATTCTGTCAATCTGTTTCTTTTAATTGGTGAATTGAGGCCATTTACATTAATGGTTATAAGTGATATATATTGGCTTATTTTTGTCATGTTATCTTTCTCCTGTTGGTTATTTACCTTTCCTTTCTGTTTAATTGTTTGCCCGCTTGGTGATTTTTATCTGTTGGTGTTTTTGAAGTCATATTTATTTTTATGATTGAAATACTTCACTCCTTGCTCTTCTTGACTTGATTGTGTTGGGAAGTCTGTGGTGATTCTGATGGGCTTTCCTTTATAGTTTATTTGTTTCTTTTCTCTAACAGCTTTTAGTATCCTGTTCTTATGTTGAATTTCTGGGATGTTGATTATTATATGTCTGGGTGGAGATTTATTTTGGTTATGGTTGATTGGAGTTCTATATGCTTCACTTATCTGTATGTCAGTTTCTTTTCCCATGTTTGGGAAATTTTCTGCTATTATTTCTGTAAATAGTTTTTTATACCATTTTTGTTGACCTCTGCTTTTTGTTTTAGTTTGCATCATCTTGCAACTGTTGAATTGTTATTTCCCAATTTCTTTTTATTTTTAAAAGACCTTTCCTGTTCACTAGCTGCAATCTTGTCTTTGAGGTCTGAAAGTCTATCTTCACATTCATTCAGACAGTTTTGCCAGCTTTCTATGGACTTTTTGATTTTCTGGATATCTCTTTGAATCTGTTTCATGCATTCTAATTCTTTCTTTTATTGTTCATTCAAGGTTTCCATCATTTTGCAGTGCTCCTCTATTTTTGTAACTATGTCTTCAATAGATGTGTTCAGCATTTCTTTTATTATGTTTCTCATTTCTTGTTTTACCTGGAAGATTATTTCTGATCTGATTTCCTTTACAGCTTCATGGAGTTGTTTCTTCAGTTGCTTTCATTTCAGAAATTTCAGGTGGTAACTTATACTTTCTTCTATGTCCATGTCTCCTATCCTTGTTTGGGATGTGCTGGAGGTTTGAGATTGCATTTTGTTCTTTTGTTTTGTCATTTTCCTGTACTCTCCTTGGGCAACTGAATGCCAAGTCTCAGTTGTTTCCTGGGTTGGGGGTGACTGTCCGTACTGGAGGTGATATCCCCAGCTAAGTGGGGATCATTTGGCAGTCTGTAACACGTCCCTGGCAGCACTTGGAGGCTTCCAGAATGGCTGGAGTACACTGGGTGGACCTTCAGCACACCCCACACAGCATGCCAAGCCTCCTGGTTGTTTGGGGTCACTGGGTGGTTTCCTACCAGGACCCAAGTGGTGTACCAAACCTCCCTGGCTGCTTGGGGTCGCTGGGCAGGGCGCTCCTGGGTTCTGAGTGGCATACCAAGGCTGCATGGCTAGGTGGAGTATGCTGTGCAGGCCTTCATCTCCTGCCACGCAGAGCATTGAAGCTCCCCAGCTGCTTGGGGTCACTGGGCAGGGCCAATTTTTAGATTTTTTTAAGCATTTTTTTCTTATGTTCAATATATGCTTTGTCATTGTGTCTTTTCTATTGTCTTGGGCCTTGATTCTGTATTTTTTTAAAGTCTTTGTGTTTAAAGTTTACTGAGCATACTTTTATCCCAACTTGCTGCCCCTTTCTGTATCAAAGACATATCACAGATTGTTACTGTAAATTTTCTCCCAGGATCTCCTGAACAGTACATCTTGTATTTTAGAAAGAAAAGTATCTATCTTAGATGTCTATATGAAGACTATTTTCAAAATTCTTTGTAATAACGATTGCTTTCTAATGTATTTTGTATATTCCCACCAAGATTCTAAATGGCATACACTGCCCTCAGCTACACTCGCTCACCTCACAATCTAGCCAGAAGTTTTTTTGTTGTTGTTCGGGGTTTTTTTGGTTTGTTTGTTTTTGTATCAGGGCTGAAACTCAGGACCTTGTGCTTGCCAGGCAGGTGCTTGTGGCACTGAGCTACATCCTCAGCCCTCACCTCACAATCAGACACTGTCATATCCTTCAAAAGTTCAGTTTGGGGGCCAAATGGAATTCTTCACGATTTCCAAAGGCATCAGATGTCTCCCTCAGGAGAGGACTTACAGTGAGTTCCATGTCAACCTTCAATAATGCCCCAACCCTGTCATAGCTAACACAAATTATTTTATGTCTGCAGCATGAGTATGTCATTCTTCCATCGTTTTCAGTGCTGTGGTCTATCTCTTCCATTGTCATATATTGAATAAAAGAAAAACAAAGATTCTAAGCCATTAATGTGAGAGATAAGGTGAATTTACTGCTGAACAAGACAGAGGAAATTGGATCTCAAACAAAGGAATGATGCTCTGAAGGCTAGGAACTATTAACTACCAAGGAATAACTCCCAGACAAATAGTTCACGGAACTGTAGATCAACTTGCACAGAGATGCGTAGGAAAGGGAACAATCTCTGTGAAAACTGTCGCCCCAACCAAGGGCAAAGGTAGAGTTGATAAATGCAAATCAAATGACTCTCACTAAAAAATGACTAGTCAGCTGAAATAAGTACTTGGCTTCTTACTTCAGGACTAGGTGATTATAGTAGTGCTTACAATACAACAATTTCTGTGACCTAGGTCTATTTTTGGGTGTTATGACCTGTCCAAAAATCAAATCTGTGAAGATCAACCAGTATTGCACAATTGAGTCAAAATGCTGTAGGCTTTTTCCAGCTGATGCTGGTCAGTTCTCCAAGAAAAAATTGCCCTGGTATCTTCCTAAATCCTATGTGTTCTGTCTTTAAATCACATGACAGCACCAAGCTCAGAGTCACACAGCAAACAAGTCTCTGTTTAGAAACTCATGCCTCAGCAGTAAGTCCTATCATTGCTTTGTTTGTATTGACCAAAATTTGGGAAAGGTGAATCAGTTACTTGAGTTCAAGCATCACTGTCACCTAAAAATATCATCATAGACACTTTCACATAATTTGGGTGTGGAGGGATATAGGTAGCAGGTTATAACCATTGTCCTTAGTTAGAAATTACTCATAAGGCTTGGTGGTACTTACCTTGTAATCCCAGAAGCTGAGGCAGGAAGATCACTGTGAGTTTGAGGCAGCCTGAACTCATTGTGAGGCACTGTCTCAAGAAACAAACAAACAAACCAAAAAAACAAACACAAAAAAAAAAACAAAAGAAAAGAAAGAAACAAATTACTAATATAATGTTTAGATTTTTCTTCATAAACATTTATTTGGATTAGAAATGTCATACAGGTTACTTACTATCTTAACATAACAGATTCTCTAAATTAAACACCTTCCTAACCTAGTGTTATTTTCTTCTACCTAATACTCTAATAACTTGAGTTCCTTAAACCAACTCACTTGTTATGGTTTATAAAATGTCCCTCAAAGCCTCAGATACTCTCAGGTGGGTCTTTTGGGAGTGACTGAATCATGGGTGTGTGATACTGGATCCTGAGTATGTGATAACTAGATTAGTCCATTGATTGGGTTGGCATGGATAATGGGAAGACCCTGTCTTTGGTGTGTGTGGCACCAACCAATCAATAGGCTTTTAGCCAGGATGGAATAAAAAGGGAAAGAAGGAAGGCTTGCTGCCTGCTGCCTCCTGCCTACCCACTATGAACTGTTTTTCTTCTGCAGTGCCCCTCTCCCATGCTGCCCTGTCTTAGAGCTAACCAACTATGGACTGAAACCTCTACAAACAGTGAGCTAAAATAAAACTTTCCTCATTTAACTTGTGGGTGTTGGGTATTTTGTCTCAGTGAGAAGAAAAGTATTAAGACATCATTTATTAATGGTCTTCAAAAATACAGAAAGAAAAGACTTTAGTACAACCCATTCTAATTTTGTAGAGTTCTGATTTTTGCATTAATTCATTGATTATCTTTGCTATAATTTTCCCTATATATTTATTTTGGAGAATAAACATTTCCCCATTTTACTAACCAAAAAATATCTTAAATAAGCATATTAGTAACTAACTTTTCATCAATTCAAGCTTTCTTGTTAGGACTTTTCTTTTTCTTTGACACTCAAACTACAGAAGATAAACTGATTATTGTATCTAGATATGTGAGAAATGTGTTCAAGCCAGAGGAATGTACTCAAAGGCATGAAAAGCAGTGACAATGAGACTTTCCTTCAGTCCTTCTAGGCTTATGGTCTGGTAGACAAACACACCCCAAGGTAGCGATATCAAATAACTTAACTCCTAACATGCAGGTCCCTTCACCCTCTTTTTCATTGGCTGAGTACTATTACGGGTCCAGTATTCCAAGTTGCTACTCATATCCTGGCCCATTCCCTCTATAAACATTTTGTGAATTTAAAAGTAAATGACCAAATCACAGGGATATAACTTCTTAACTGTCATGACTTTTCTAATCAGAGTTAGCATGTGTGGGCATACTTTATTGATTATCTACCCATCCATCCTCCCTTTGTTTCGGGATCCTTTCTGATGCCTGACTTTAGTCACATATGCAGGCTAGTAGGAAATTTTGGGTTCTAGTACTTTTCAATTCAGAGTTAAAGACTTTATCTTCAAAATGGACCACTTTAAATGTTTATTTCTTATAGAAATTATAAATAAGATTATGTAACTAGAAGAATAAAAAGTCACCACTTAAATCAACCAAGTAATATTAGCTCAATAAACCTTCAAATGGAGTACTATAATAACTTTGGAAAGCAAAACAGAGTTAATATCAAAACTCAAAATTGTAATTTAAAGATTTGAAATGAATAATTTCACCTGAAAAATAAATCCTTTTGTTTTGAGGCATGTTCTCACTACTATGCAGTTCAGCCTGGCTTTTAACTCACTATGTAGCCCAGGCTGACCTCAAACTTGCAACAATCTCTTACCTCAGTCTCCTGAATGCGGTGATTATAGGCATATATTACCATGGCTGGCAAGAATTTATGTTCTTAATAAAATGCATGTTTTGAATTAGAGTTGGAGATAGCAATATGAAGTCATGTTTAGCTTAATATAAATGGAGATGATGACATGTAGAAATATTTATTGATACGTGTGTACAGAGTGGTTCAGCATGTATACATAGTTATTTTTCTGTAAGTTGAGACAATTAGAAGCAATGAGGACACCCATGGCCCAGGTTTTAGTTTCTAAGGCCATTTGGTAATAAAAAGTGATCAGAGCTCCTTAGAAACGGCTGATTCTAGGGCTCGAGCAGGAACAGATAGGACGAGTGTGGAGCATTTTGTAATACGAAAAAGAATGGAAGTGTTTTAAAACAAAAGCACCTCACATAATGAGGGCACGTCAAAGGGATAGGAGCAGACGGAAAGATTTCCCAATGATCACAGCTGCAACAATATGAACAAACGAACAACAAAAGAAGAAAACCAAAAATAGTTATAACAGAATGTTTTAAATAAACATCATTAGGTCTGCACTTTTAGAACTAAATGTTTGAATATTTAAAAAATAAATTGAACAGAAGACAAAAAATCTCCCATGCAGAAAAATTCCAAATATTTCATACATATACTCAGCTGTCAGGAAGGAGCTCCTCTCTCCTTCTGCGTGGCCTGTGGATATTGACTGACTTCCAGGGAATACATCCTACAAGGAGTGGAGGAGTAACTGCACAGTGGAGAAACCTGGCAGGCACTGCAGAAGGGAGGTGGTCAAGGTTAACAGCAACAATGAGTCATATTAATAGACTGCCTTGGTAGAAGAGGATGAAAATGGTTATTTATCTGTGGTCTTCCATCAAAAAACGCATACTCATGAGAAAAATATCTCTACTAGAAAAACTGTAACAGAGGATTCTGTGAAAATTCCTGACCATAGTTCCTGGACAATGCTCAGAATTGTCAAGGTCACTCAAAACAAGGAAAGCCTGAGAAATTGCCACAATCAAGAGGAGCATAAGGAGACAAGGCAACTAAGTGTAGTATGGCAACCTGGATGAAACCTTGTAACAAATCAGCTGGTTCCAAGGCAGGGTGACATAGCAGAGGAGCAAAGGAAATAACCAACAGAGTGAAGAGAGAATCTACAAAATAGAAAAAATTTTGCCAGCTAATTCTCAGAGAGAGGATTAATTTCTAGAATATATGCAGAACTCCAGAAGTTAGATTCCACCAAATAAAAGGCCCAATCAAAATAATGGACAAATGAAATGAACAGATATTTCTGAGAAGTACAAGTAGCCAGTGAATACATGAAAAACTGTTCAACATCTCTGGTCATTAAAGAAATGCAAATTAAAACAACACTGAAGCAGGGTGTGGTGGTGCACGCCTGTAATCCCAGCACTCAGGAGGCTGAGGCAGGAGGATTGGTGTGAGTTCGAGACCAGCTTGGGCTATCTAGTGAGTTTAAGGCCAGCCTGAACTGCATAGTGAGACCCTATCTCAAAAAACAAACAAACAAACACACAAATAAAACATTGAGATTCTACTTGACTCCAGAAAGAACGGCTAACACAAAGAAACCAAGTAATAATAAATGCTAGAAAGGTTGCTGGTAAAAGGAGCCCATCTACACTGCTGGTGGGAATGTAACCTAGTATAGCAACTTTGGAAAGTATAGAGATTTCTCAAAAAAACTAGAAGGAGATTCCATTTACCCAGCTATTCCCCTGCGAGGTATCTTCCTGAAGGTGTTAAAGGCATCATATTACAGTGACATATGCATATGTATGTTTATAGCAGCCCAATTCATAATACCTAAATCTTGGAAGTGGACTGCATGTCCATCATTGGATGGATGGACAAGGAAAGTGTGATATTTATAGACAGGGAGTATTATTGTGCTATCTAAAAGGTATCTGAAGGAAAATAGATACATTTTGAGACTACAATGTTAAATGAAATAAATTAAGACACATGAGCTTAAATATTGTTTGGTTTTTCTTATATAAGACACCCCAAATATAAAAAAAACAAAATAAAAGGCAGATGATAGAAAAGAAGAAAATAGATCTTTTATGAGAGGAAGAAGACCAAGAGAAGGAGAGAGGAGGAGAGATGAGAAAAAAAAGGGATCAAAGAGAATTAAGATACATTTTACACATGTGCTCCCTGCCATGAGTAATGCAGTCATATGTACTTCAAACATGGACTAACGGATTTTTCAAATTGAAACGAAAGGATAAAGAAAGTGTAACACACACACATGCTTTGGAATATTATTTAATTATAAAGAAGAATACAATGTTATTTGCAAGAAAAGGGAATGAAGCTGGAGACTATCCTAAATGCAAGAACTGACTCAGAAAGTCAAATATGTTTTCTGTCATATAAGGAATTTAGGGGGAAAGTTGTTTTAAAAAGAGAAAGAGGTGATATAAAACAAAAGGGAGATTATTAAGGAAGACAAAGGTTGAGGGGGAAATGATCAAAGTATGTTGCATGCATTTATGAAAACATAAAATGAAACCCACTGGCTTGTAAAACTAATATGCACTAATAAAAATAAATACATAAAAACAACTTAGGTAATTTCTCCTATATACACAAAATTATTATTACACTATTTTTTAAGGAACACAATTCTTCAGTTTAAAATTGAGTAAAACTTTACTGAAGGGCTACTGTGGCTTGCTGGGCTTATCTATTATGAATGAGGCTCTGGATTTAAACCTTCTTACTGCAAAACAAAATCTTGAAACTAAATTATGAGAAACAAAATGGCACACAATTTTCACAAAATGAAGAGGAAAATATAAAGTGAGATGATGCTAAAGTAAAACTAAGACAACATAAATTTTATAGATAATAATGGATCTTTCTGTAATTTAAAAAACTTTAGGGAAAAGAACCATTCCCTAGGCTGATTGATGCTGTGTCTCTGTGTCTCAGATCACTACTATAGCTTCATTTGTTTTTACACATTATATATATTTCATAATATATATAAATTTATATATTATATATGTATATATATTTCTGTGTTTTCAAGTTCACTGATCTCCTCTGTTGTAGTATCTAATCTGCTAGCATCCCAGGCAGTATGTATCTTCTCAGATATTTTCATTTCTCAAGGGTCCCTGTAGTGCTATTTTAATCTTTTAAAAAACTCAAGATTTTCACACTTTTTTCTACCTTTTGGAACATATGCAGTGAACTTACAGTCACTATGTAATATTCAATTATATTAATTCTATCATCCGTGTCATTTCTTGTTCACTTACTAAAGAGTGATTGTCCTCTTGGTGGTAGGTCCTACTTTCCTTCTTTACCTTCTGGTAATTTTGTTTGAAAGCACCACACTGAACAATAAATTGTTTTATACTTTTTTCACAATTTTTTTAAAGATTTGGGAGCATGTTTGGAGATGTAGGTCCATTACTTAGGGTCAACGTGATCTTTTTAAGGTTTGATTTTTAAGCCTCATTAGCAAGAGTGCAGATCAGTGTGTAGTAGGCTCATGTGGCTCCCCTACAGAGAAAACGCACTTCACTAGAGAGATGCTTGACCGCAGATGGCTACAACGTACTGTAAATCCCCCTGCATGTGAGCTTCAGGGATTTCTCCGTCCACTTCTTTCTGGTGGTTCATCCTCAGCTTCGGTGGTTTTGTCAAACACACACAAATTTATACTCAGATACTTAAAATGACTTATTTGCATATCTGGGGAGCTCTTTTCCCTTTGCGATTCCATCCTCTTCAAACTAAATCCTGAAAATTACAGCTTCCTTTGCCAGCAGAAACTTTAAACGTTATCTCTTTAATTCACCAGCACTTACTGGGCCTTGCCTGACTTCAGTCTCTCTACAGGACAACAAGGAAACTTCTCCAGGAAGGGAGCCGTAGAGCTTAGTTTCTTTGTTTCTCTGTTCTCAAGCATACAAAGAAGGAGCACAGACTCCCTATTACAAATAAAGTCATTCAGAAAATAATAAAATGATACATTTAAAATACTGAAATAAAAATACTATCAACCTGAAATTATCCACTCAACAAAATTATCTTCCAAATGAAGACAAATTAAAAGCTATGTTATGTCACCAAAAGCTGAAAGAATCAGTACCAGAAGACTTGCACAATAAGAAATGTTAAAGTTTTTCAAACTACAAATATAATACCATGTGGACTATGGATATACACAAAGAAATGGAGATAGTCATAAACGGTCAATCAAAATAGAAGAAAAATGACAGGACTATAAAGAAAATAAATGAAAACTAATATAGTGAAGTTTTTAGTGAGCCTTTCTCAACAGTAAAGCAAACAAAAATAAAAGCACTAAGTATAGAAAATACACACATTATAAACCGACTTCACCTAATTGACATTTATAGAACATTGCAATAATAGAAAAAATGTTTTTAAAGCATGAATATATCACATCATTTACTATGTCATAAAATGAGTTCCTAAAGTTACAAATCACGTTCTCTAATTAACAGAATTAAATTAGAAATCAAAAAGGAGAAAATAGTCCAACTAGAGCAAGTTGGGTGGCTGTGTGGTCACATCTCAGAAAACCATAGCACTCCCAGCATGGCTGACCAACTGACTGAAGAACAGAGAGCAGAATTCCAAGAAGCTTGCTCATGATTTAACAAGAACTGTGATGGAACTAGCATCATAACAAAGAAATTAGGAACTATAATGACATCTTTTGATAGAATCGCACAGAAGCAGTTAAAAGACTTGATTAATGAAGTACATTTCTATGTAATGCCATAAATGACTTCCCTGAATTTCTGACAAATATGGCAAGAAAACTAAAATACACAAACAGTGAAGAAGACATTGGAGAAGCATTCCATGGGTTTAAAAAAGGTAGCAATTGTTGTATTAGTGCAACAGAGCTTTGCCATTTGATGAAAACCCCTGGAGAGAAGTTAATAGATGAAGAAATTGATCAAATGTTCAGAGAAGCAGACTCTGATGATAGTGGTGATGAAGTAAAGTATAAAGAGTTTGTAAAAATGATGACATCAAAGTGAAGAATGTACAGAATGTGTTAAATTTCTTGCACGAAAGTTTTTATTTGCCTTTTCTTTATTTGTAATATCTGTAAAAGGTTTCTCCCTCCTATCAAAAATATGCATATATAGTAATTAGGACTCTGTTGTTCCATATCTTCAATCCTCATCTTACTATCACTGTCCCAAAACATTATTTTAGAAATCAATCAAGTAACATGTTGCATGTGGCTTACTCTGAATATATCTAAATTCCTCTGCACAGCTAAACTTAGATGGAGTTTGCTGAGAGAGGGGACATCTAGATTATACCTTTTCAAAGTAGTTTTTTAGGCAATGCTGCAGACTTTTATTGAAGGGTAGAGTTGCAACTTGGCAGTCAACAATATGTACTTAAAATTGCACTGTTACACAATATGAAAAGAAAATTTTAAAATTAAGAGATACCACATAATAAAATCCATGAAATATAACTAAAATTATTACCTAAGGGAAGTATTATAGCTTTAAATTCTTACATTTAAGGAAAAAGGTTTAAAATGTGTTACATAGGATTTTCCATTAATAAGTATAAAAAAAACCGAAGTTACACATGATCTAAGTAAAAATGATCAGAAAAGAAATTAATAAAAAACAAAAAGAAAAGAAAAATTAATAAAACAAAGTATTCTCTGAAAAGAATAAAATAGTTTAACTCTACTTACAATGAACAATAATAAAGTAAAAAGATGATTCAGATTGCCAATATCAGGAATAACATAAAAGCAATTGCTAATGATAATGATAGTCATTGAAAGAATAAGCTATTACTTTAAAAATATGTGACAAAACCAGGCATGGTGGCACATACCTGTTACCCTAGCACTCAGGAGACTGAGGCAGGAGAATCTCAAGTTCAAGACCAGCCTAGTCTATGTAGTGAATTCAAGGCTAGCCTCAATTACATAGCAAGATCCTATCTCAAAAAAGCAATAATAATAAAAAAAAATGATGATAATGATTATAGACAATAATTGCAATAACTTAAAGTGAACAAGCTTCTTGAAAAACAAAAATTACAAAAGACACCCTAGAAGAAATTAAACAGCTAAATTAATTTAGGACATTTTTACTTGAAAAACACAAATTTAGAGCTCGAAGTATAGCTCCATGATACAGTATTTGCCAGTCACACATGAGACTCTGCATTCAATAACCAGCACCAGAAGGAAAACACACACACACTTAGAAATAAATTCATGAAGTGAAATGTCTCAGGACCCCTACATTTGTTAAAGAAATTTAAATTCAATTAAGTATCTTCCAACAAACAAAACTGTATGGTGCAAAAAGACAAGAAAAATAAATAAAAGGGAGGCAGATTGGTAACCACAGATTCACAGATGACATAATAATCTATGCTGAAAAGCCTATAAAAATATACTAGAATTATAATTAAAATTAGCAATATAGATGACCTGAAGTCAAGACAGCAATCAATTCCATTTCTCTACACTAGCAATAAACAAATGAAAAGAATTATAAAGACAAAATCACCTACAATAAAATTCAAAGACATAATTGGAAATTAACTTAATAAAAAAAAGCTGAAATAAGTGTAATTTAAAAATACCAAACATTGGAGAAAAAAAATCACAGGAGACCTAAATAAATACATATTTGTTAGTAGATCTGAAGACTAAATTCTTTACAAACTGATTCATGGATTTAACATAATCCCAAGAAAACCAAAGCTAGATTTTTGAAATACAAGTTGCTAAAATGATTTGAAAATATATATGAAAAAACAAAATATCTGAAAAAACAAAAAATTTTTTAAAATACAAAGTCGGAGAAATGAAACTGCTTGATACCAGAGAACTGCTGTACTTAGTTACTGTTGAGGTAGACTAGTGTAAAACACAGACAAACCAAATCTAAACTGATATATCGGTAGTCCTTTGATTACGACAAAGATGACAACATAATTCAGTGAAGAAAATATTAGCTTTATAACAAACAGTGCTAAAACAACTGTGTTTCAATATTTTTTAAAAAATAAAACTTGAAACTAGGAGTGGTGCCGCACACCTATAATCCCTGCACTCAAGAGGCAGAGAGGCAGGAGAATCACTGTGAATTTGAGGCCAGCCTATACCACATAGTTCAAAACAATCCTGAAATACATAGCAAGACCCAGTTAACAACAACAAAAAAAAAAAAGAAAAAAAGAAAAAAGAAAAAGAAACTTGATTCACACTTTATCACATACATAAAATTTTAGTTGAAGTAGATCAAAGACCTAAACATAAATTCAAAATTGTAAACTTTTAGAAAAAAATCCTAGTAACCTTGGGGTCTTTTTCTTTAAAAGAATACAGCAGAAGCATGAACTAGAAAAGAAAGAGCTGACAAAATATACTCTAATATTCAAAATGTCTGCTTGTTGAAAACAAAAGTATATTATATTTTATACAACTTGCAAACTAGTAAGTTCACATATGACAGTTCCATGGATGCCATCACCTGAGACTCCTGGATCTGAGCTTCATTACTCACGGCAGAGCAGATGGCTTGACCATCACCGTATTTATTCCAATTCCTTTTGACCCTTTTCATCACTCTGATCAAATATCTGAAAAATAAAAACTTGGAGAAAATGTGTTCTTGGGTTCATAGTTTCAGAGGTGCCAGTCCGTGGAACCTATTGCTTTAGGCTTGTGGGGAGACAGAAATTATGGCAGAAGACCAGGGCATAGGGAAGCTGTTCACTGCACTGCTGGCAAGAAGCAAAGAGATCAGGAAAGAACTTAACAGAGGTATATGTTTTAAAGTCATGCCTCCAGAGAGCTACTAACTCTTAATGAACCCCACCTCCTGATAAACCTGTCAGCTACAAATTTGCCAACTAGTTAAAAAATTGATAAGATCAGTATCCCCATGACAACTACCTCTCTGGGCTCTGACTCTGAACATGGATGCATTGGGGGTTAACCCTCAATACAGAAATCTTTGAATGTCACTTCACATCTAGACCACGACAGCCCCCAAATCTCATGGGAAGAGGGAGAAAGACACAGATAAATTCCCAAACACTCGAAGAGCTGTGTTACAGAAAATCTCTGTGCTTAGAGGACTTTTCTTTTATTCCATGCACTAAACCTGACTTTCCTTCACTTCGGAAGAGATTATCTTTGTTATACCACTTGGTCAGTGTGACTGCCCTTTGACCTGGAGAGAGGTATTACCTTTCCTCTAAGGTTCCTACCCTGAAAGTATGTTTTTAAAAATAATCCAGGAAAAGCCTCAGTTGATACTTATTCTTAATAAACGAAGAAACATAAAGGACCTATAAAGAACAAGCTTTGGTTATGCTAAGTTCAAGAAGCCAGATACAAAAGCATTTGCACTAAATAATACCATTTTTACAAATTCTACAAAACACAGAATTTGTCTATAGGAACAGAAAAGAGGTCATTTAGGTCTTTAGGATTCAGGACAGAATTTGGCTTCAAATTTACACAAGTTTAGAGTAATTGAAACATTTTGAATTTTGATTACCATGATACCTACTTATATACATTTCTAAAGTTTCATTAAAATGCACACTTCAAATGTATTTTTTTGCTTTTAAAATTTATCCACATGAAGTTGAGTAAAATAACCTGTTTGAGGGTTGGGCATGGTGGCACATGCCTATAATACCAGCACTCAGGAGATGGAGGCAGGAGGATTGCTGAGAGTCAAAGGCCACTCTAAACTACACAATGAGTTCAAGTTTACCCTGGACTATATAGTGCAACCCTGGTTCTAAATAAATAAACAAACAAATAACAAAAAATTTTAAAAATAGAAAAATAAAATAATCTGTTTAAGGCTATATTCTAGTTACAAAAAGGGTGACTTGAAAATAAATTCATAGGTAAAGACTTCATCAGTAAAAAATATGGTGGTGACTGTAGGCCAGGGACTCGCCCAGGCTTGCCTGCCACAGCAGATGCTCTGAACTCCTTGCAGCCAGACTCAGGGTATGAGTGGCATCACACTGCTGGGTACACTCTGCCTAGCTCCCTGGGACCAGGAGACCTTGGCCACCACCCAGTTAAGGTGGAGGCCCCACCCACATGCCCCGAGAGGCTGCCCTCACTTGCTGCACACAGGATCCAGCTCTACCGGGTCCTGCGACTCACTGTGACCCACCAGAGGAACACCCGGCCAGCCTCGCAGGACACAGAGGTACTGAGCCCTGCCCAGCCCAGTACCCCAGAGCTGCTCATCAGGGACTGACCAGCATAGCTGCAGGGCCTTGGAGAGCTTGGGCTCCCCCCACCAGAGTGCAGAGCGCTCGCGAGCTCCATACTTCAGTGGAGCAGTCTGTGCAACACATCATAGAGCTCATGGGCCCCACCCAGCCAGGAGCAAGGCCCAGGCACTGTAGGCCTGGGACTTGCCCAGGCTTGCCTGCCACAGCAGATGCTCTGAACTCCTTGCAGCCAGACTCAGGGTCTGGGTGGTGTCACACTCTAGGGTACACTCTGCCTAGCTCCCTGGGACTGGGAGGCCTTGGACCCCACCCAGTTAAGGTGGAGGCTCCACCCACATGCCCCGGGAGGCCACCCTCACTTGCTAGACAGAGGATTCAGGTCTACCGGGTCCCACAAATCAGCGTGACCCACCAGGGCAACACCTGGTCAGCCTCACAGGACACAGAGCCACATAGGTTCTAAAAGAAAATGATGAAACAAAAGACTAAGAGGCAGTCTCAGTCCCCCAGCCCACTGAGAACAAACTCAAGAGACACTGAAATGGAAGACAGTGGGAGTCACACAACTGGACTTTCTGAAATGATAGAAAATGCAGTAAAGAAACAGCTTGATGAAGCTATAGAGAAACTAAAATAAGAAATATTCTCTCAGCTGAAAGATGAAATAAGAATCATTATTAAAGAAATATTGTGTGTATCTAAAGAAGACAAAAAATAGAAGAACTTAAGAAAATGATCAAAATTTGGAATGAACAATATAAGACACAAACCAAATGCATGAAACAGATGCAAAGGGAAATGCAGGAAATGAAAAATTCCATGGAAAGTTTGAAAAACTGCTTAAATGAAGCTGAAGATAGAATCTCAGATCTTAAAGACAACATGGGAGATCATGGCCATGAAAGAAAAGATCTCTTAAAAATAGTAAGGAACCAAGAAACAACAAATCAACAGCTGCAAGACGATGCCAAGAGAAATAACATAAGATTCATAGGCATCAATGAAAAAGCGGGGGTCAATACTAATGACCTGAGAAGACTATTCACAGAAATAATAGCAGAAAACTTTCCAAACATGGGAACAGAATCTGAAATACAGGTAACTGAGGCATACAGAACCCCAATTAACCATAACCAAAATAAATATTCACCCAGACATATAATAATAAGGGTATCAGAAATATAGCACAAGAACAAAATGCTAAAAGTTGTCAGAGAAAAGAAACAGATCACCTATGAAGGACAGCCTATCAGAATCACAGCAGACCTCTCAACACAAACCTTTAAGTTAAGAAGAGCTTGGAGTGAAGTATTTCAAATCCTGCAAGAAAACAACTTTCAACCCAGATTGATGTACCCTGAAAAACTATCCTTAAAAATTGATGGAGAAATAAGATACTTTCATGACAAAGAACAACTGAAGAAATTTATGGCCACCAAACCAACACTACAAAGAGTACTGAAAGACACTCTAGAAAGAGACACGGGTAGCCACAATCTTAAGAATAACAACCAAAGGAAACCACTAAGCAGGGCAGATAATTAAACAGAAAATGTAGAAAACCAACAACAGAAAGATGTCATGACAGGGATGAGCCAGTACATATCAGTTATATCAATCAATGTAAATGGTCTCAACTCACCAATAAAAAGAAACACACTAGTAGAGTGGGTTAAGAAACAAAACCCAACAGTATGCTGTATCAAGAAAAACATTTCACTCAAAAGGAAATTCACAGACTAAAAATCGAAGGCTGGAAAACAATACTCCATGCAACAGGAACCCAGAGAAAAGCAGGGGTAGCTATTATGTTTGCAGACAATGCAAACTTCAAACCGAGAATGACCAAAACAGATAAAGAAGGTCACTACATACTTCTAAGGGGAAAACTTCAAGAGGAAGAGATTACAATCATAAATATATATGCGCTGAATATGGGAGCACCCAACCATGTAAGACAATTCTTAATAGACATGAAAAACCAAACAAACAATAATACAGTTATAACAGGGGACCTTAACACCCCACTGTCACTCAGAGACAGATCAACCAAACAAAAAATCAGCAAAGAAATAACAGAACTGAATCAAACTTATGAACAAATGGACCTAGTAGATGTGTATCGAGTATTCCACCCATCAACATCAGAATACACATTCTTCTCAGCTGCACATGGGTCACTCTCTAAAATAGATCAGATACTGGTCCACAAAACATGCTTAAGTAAATGCAAAGAAACTGAAATAATTCCATGCATATTATCTGACCATAGGGCAGTAAAATTAGAAATTAATGACAAAACAACCTACAATAACTTCATAAACACATGGAAATTAAATAATACTCTCCTAAATAACCAATGGGTCACAGAAGAAGTTAAAGAAGAAATTAAACAATATCTACAATTGAATGAAAATGCAAATACAAATTACCGGAATCTGTGGGATACAATGAAAGCAGTCCTCAGAGGGAAATTTATAGCACTAAACTCCCACATCAGAAAAATGGAAAGAACATACATAAACAACCTAATGCTACACCTCAAACTTCTAGAAAAAGAAGAGCAAGTCAAGTCCAAAGCCCAAAGAAGGGAGGAAATTATTAAGATTAGAGCAGAAATTAATGCAATTGAAACTAAGAAAACAATACAAAGAATTAATGAATCGAAGAGTTGGTTCTTCGAAAGAGTAAATAAAATTGATAAACCCCTAGCAAACCTTATCAAGAAGAGGACAGAAAAAACTCAGATTCATGCAATAAGAAATGAAAAGGGTGAAATCACTACAGATCCTGAGGAAATACAGAAGATCATCAATACCTACTTCGAAAACCTTTACTCACACAGATTCGATAACACAGAAGAAATGGACAGATTCCTAGAAACCTTTGAATTATCAAAGCTGAGTCAAGAAGATGTAAAGCTGCTGAATAACCCAATTTCAGCTAAGGAAATTGAAAATGTAATTAGGACCCTACCAACAAAGAAAAGCCGAGGCCCTGATGGATTCACTGCTGAATTCTACAAGAAATTTTAGGGAAGACTTAATGCCAACACTCCTCAAACTCTTCAATGAAATCAAAAGGGAAGCAAGTCTGCCTAACTCATTCCTGGAAACAAGTATTACCCTAATGCCAAAACCAGAAAAAGAAAGAAAATTACAGACCAATCTCCCTAATGAACATAGATGCAAAAATCCTCAATAAAATACTGGCAAATAGAATACAGAAAGTTATCAGAAAGATTATACACCATCAAGTGGGATTCATCCCAGTAATGCAGGGATGGTTTCACATATGCAAATCAATACAAGTAATGAATCGTATCAACAGGGCCAAGGACAAGAACCACATGATCATCTCAATAGATGCAGAAAAAGCTTTTGACAAAATCCAACACCCATTCATGATAAAAACCCTACAGAAAATCAGAATAGATGGTCTCTGCCTCAACCTGATAAAAGCCATATATCATAAACCAACAGCCAACATCTTACTAAATGGACAAAAACTGAAAACTTTCAACCTAAAATCAGGAACAAGACAAGGATTTCCATTATCACCACTCCTATTCAATATAGTTCTGGAAATATTAGCCAGAGCAAGTAGACAAGAGAAAGAAATAAAAGGAATAAGGATAGGAAAGGAAGAAGTGAAATTATCATTATTTGCAGATGATATGATACTCTACATAGATGACCCCCAAAATTCCATTAGAAGACTTCTAGAAGTAATAACCAAATTCAGTAATGTAACTGGATACAAGGTGAACACTCAAAAATCAATAGCATTCCTGTACACAAACAACAAAGTCACTGACAGAAATAAGGGAAACCACATCCTTCACTAAGCATCCAAAAAAATGAAATACTTATGAATCAATCTAACAAAGGAAGTAAAAGATCTATACAGTGAAAATTACATTACTCTAAAGAAGGAAATCGAAGAAGATTTGAGAAAATGGAAAGATATTCCCTGTTCATGGATAGGAAGAACAAAGATCATGAAAATGGCCATTCTCCCAAAATTATTATACAGATTTAATGCAATCTCAGTCAAAATACCACTTGCCTACCTCACAGAACTACAGAAATCATTCCTGAAATTCATCTGGAACCAGAAAAGACCTAGAATAGCAAAGGCAATTCTGAGCAACAAAGGGAAGGCAGGAGGCATCACAATCCCCGACTTGAAACTATACTACAAACTACTGTGATAAAGTCAGCATGGTACTGGAATCAAAACAGACCTGAAGATCAATGAAATAGATTAGAAGATACAGCCACAACTACAAACACACTTAGCCACCTCATCTTTGACAAAGGGGCCAAACATGTTCATTGGAAGAAAGATAGCCTCTTTAACAAATGGTGTTGGAAAAACTGACTTTCTATATGTTGTAAACTAAAACTAGATCCATGCCTATCACCATGCACTAAAATAAAGTCAAAATGGATGAAAGATCTGAATATTAAAACAGAGACACTAAACTTACTAGAAGACAGAGTAGGTAAAAATCTTGATGACATAGCAGTAGGCAGAGAGTTCACGAACAAAAATCAGATTGCACGGGAAACACTTCCCAGAATCAACAACTGGGATCTCATCTTACTAAAAAGTTTTTGCATGTCAGAGAAAATCTCCAGCAGAGTGAAAAGAAAACCCATGAACTGGGAAAATATCTTAGCCAATTGTCCATCAGACAAAGGACTTCTATCTAAAACATATGAAGAACTAAAAGAAATCAGGCCCCTAAAATTCAAGGACCCAATCCAAAAGTGGGCATCTGAGATGAATACACACTTCTCAGAGAAGGAAATATAAATGGCAAATGAATATATGAAAAAATGTTCAACATCAATGGTCATTTGGGAAATGCAAAATAAAACAACACTGGGGTTTCATCTCACTCCACAAAGAGTGGCCAAGATTAAAAAATCAAGCAACAACAAATGCTGGAGGGACTGTAGGGAAAAAGGAACTCTTCTCCACTGTTGGTGGGAGTGTAGACTGGTGCAACCACTGTGGAAGTCAGTGTGGAGATTCCTCAAGAAGCTAGGATTAGAGATCCCATTCAACCCAGCTATCCCTCTTCTGGGCATTTTCCCAGAAGAATTGAAAACATCATACCACAGTGATATCTGTGCACCCATGTTTATAGCAACCCGATTTGTAATAGCCAGATCTTGGAAACAACCCAAGTGCCCATCAAT
>RJWM01022582.1:0-33449 GCA_004363535.1 Dasyprocta punctata
GGGAAAAAACAAATCCTAAAGAAAATAATAGACTGTTTTAAGAACCTAATGTGAGAAAAGTCAGATCCCAAAAAGGGGAACAACAAAAATGATTCATCATATACTAGCCATCTTATGCAAGAATAAAAAAGGTGGAATATGACTTTTAAATAAGCATTTTCTTCTGATTTGGAGAGGTAAGGGGTAAAAAGCATACTTTAGAGGAAAATAGGCAGTAAAGAATCAAAATTTTCAAAGAAGTTAGGAAAAAAAAACACATCAAAATTCTGGAAATTTCTGTGGCTAGAGCTCAAGAAAAAGGTTTTCCTTGATCTCCGTGCTATAAGGACTAAAGATGGAGTGAGAGGGAGGTAAAGGCTGTGGAGTAGAGTAAGCAGCCTTGCTCAGGCTCACGGGAATGGAAGAGAGTAGATTAGAGAAAAGAAGGCCCCTGTGAAATCGGGGTTAGGCCCGGGAAGTCTTTGCATATGCTGGCTCTTCAAGAGTTCACCAATAAATAATACAATAAATGAGAGAAATATTGTAATCATTCACGTTTTCAAAAACCTTTCAAACCTAAAGACATCAGAAGAAAGGAAAAGTCACAGATGACTGAAACTTCTTGTCACATCACAGATAGGAGTGGTTTCAACATAGCTCACAGGAACACACCTAACAGGCAGCGGCGCACACAGATTTTTAAATCGGTGAATTCACAGCATTTCTGGGTAAAAGCACTATACGGTGAGGGTCTTAATTTTGCTTATATACTGAGAATGTTTTCATCTTACAGATTTTAGTTGCATAGAAATTAGATATTAAAAATTTAAGTAGAGCAATAAATATTAAACAAGAAAAGACAGAAATTACATTATATATATATATAAATAAAAAACATACACAAAACTCAAAAATTAAAATACTTTTCTCTTTTCTTTAATAATTTTCATTTTCCAAATAGTCTTCAACATTAAGTCTTTCTTATAACTTAATTCCACTTAAATATTTTACCTTATTCTAAATCCAAAACTGGGAGTTGGTAGTATTTTCTCATTTCAGCTGCTGCATGTGTGTAAATTAAATTAACCAAAAATTCATAAAAGACAAGACAATGGTATTCAAAAATATGTGTTATGTATTAAATACTTATAGGAATGCAAGGCATCTGATGAGAATAGACAGCACCTATCGTTGTTGCCCTAAAAGCTTTATATTCCTCTTCTGGTCACAGGAACACGACATTGTTATAAATCATATGCAGTTGGGGATAATGAACCTTAGAGTTTTAGTGAATTAATGTGGGTGGCAAACCAAAGAGGTGCCAGTGAAGAATTGACATGTTGAATTCTTGAAAGTCCTCACTCCTAAAATTGTTGCTGTTAATCTTCATATTGCTGCAGAATAATTTGGTGGTTTTCATTATAAAATTCTCTAAAATTGCAGTATGGATGAATATTGTTTGATATAGTTTTAAAAATAAGAAACAAATTTTCTTATTTTGCATTTTAGTTGCTCTTAAAATCACATGTAAGCAATCGCAAATTTAACAAATACTTCTTGATTGACAATTGAAATAGTAATTTCCAAAAATATGTGCATAGAAACAAATGTCTAAGATTATGTTAGATAACTCAGAGGCAGATGGAGAAGAAAAAAGACTCAGTTGTTTCCAGAAGGAGACCAAAGAATTTCCCAGAAGGAGAAAAAGAAAAAGAAAAACATGTATTGGGTAATACTATGTACCCCCAAGTCCTCATACTTTTGATGGGGCTGAGTCTAGTGCTTGTGTTCAGTTTGTTGTCTAGCACTGGGATTGGCACATGCCCAGGGGTGGAGCTGAGGTACAGCGCAAGGGAAGGCGGGTCTTCCCCTTCCGCCTTCTCTCTCTCTTGCCAGTGCCTTGCAGCTTGCAGCCTCCATGAACGGCAGCCCCGCCACCCCATGCTGACTTGGAACCAACTAAGTAGGACTGAAACTCCTGAGAAACTGTAAGAATAAACCTTTCCTTGCCTAATTTTGGGCATCAGGTATTTTGTCTTGGCAACGAGCGAAAAGTAACCAAGACAAAACAGAAAAGTGGAAATGTTTGACATCACTGTTATATTACCTGTCTGCAGCCCCCTCTCCTCTGCAGGACTCTGAGGACTGCATTGTTCACCCTTTTGTTTCTGAGGCTGTGGATGAGAGGATTCAGCATGGGGATCACAATAGTGTAAAACAAGGAAGCCACCTGGTCCTTTCCCAAAGACTAGGACTCTTTTGGTTTTAAGTAAGTAAAGATCATAGTGCTGTAAAAGATGGTGTATCAGTTAGGGTTTACTAGAGAAACAGATATAACACCAAATATACAACGGTATAAGAAATAACAAGATTGGCTTACAAAGGTCAGCCACAAGGTTGAATAAGGGAGTCTGCAGAGGGTGTCTGCAAGCTGGAGGGGGAAGGGTCCAGCCCAAGGGCTGGAGCTTACTGCAGTGTCCTGTGCAAGTCCGTATCAGAAGTCCGATGGATCTATGATGGAACACTGAAGAATCTACGACGGAAGGCTGAAGAGTCTACGATGAAGACTGGAGAGTCTATGACGAAGGCTGGAGAGTCTACGACGAAGCTGAACAGTCTGTGCCAGAAGCCAGGCGACGATGTCCAAGCTGAAAGCAAAGACTGGAGCTCCTCCGAAGAAGCAGCAGCCAGTCCCTTCTCATTCACCTTTTTTTAGTATGCAGGCTGCTCCCCTGGGGTGGGTGTAGCTTCACAAACATCCTTGCCTTCCTTTGGACAAAATCAGGATGTTTAAAAAGTAAGACCCCTGGCTCCCTCCCAAGTCTTTCAGTTAAACTTCTGGCCTTCTCAAATTGTAACAATGACCAGGTAACTGTGCTCTACACCCCAGGATGTAGAGCTGCTGAGTTACTTAATTAAGCTACTAGACTTCTCAAGTTGACACAATGTATAAACCGTAACAGATGGTGACTCCCAGGAGATGGGAGTTACAGGTAGAGAAGGCCTTTTTCTTTCGTGCAGTGGATTTAATTTTCAGGATAGTGGAGAGGATGGACACATAGGATCCAGATATGGTGATGATGGACAGCACTAGGGTGGAGTCAGCAAAAGTAATATCATGATTTTAACTTCATAGGTGTCACTGCAGGACAGGGCTAAAATCAGTGATGTGTCACAGAAGAACTGATGGATGACATGAGAGGTGCAGAAGTGCAGTCTGCTCATGCAAACTGCATTGACAGTGGAACCCATAAAGCCATACATGTAAGGACCCAGTTACTGGAGCACGGCACTATCTTTTGGACATAATGACTGGATAGTGTAGAGGGTTGCAGATAGCTACATAGCGGTCATAGGTCATGGAGGAGAGGAGAAAGCATTCAGTGCCACTCACGAGGATAAAGAAGAACATTTGGGTGAAGCAGCCCAGGAATGAGATATTCTTGGCAGAAGTCAGTAAGTTCTGTAAGGTTTTAGGGGTGACACTTGAGTAGCTGAGGTCAAGAAATGGCAGGTGAGTGAGAAAAAGTACATGGGGGTGTGAAGCTGGGGATCCAGGTGAATGATCAGTATCATCCCTGCATTCCTAGCACCATGACCAAGTAGATGAGGAGGAAGAGCAGGAAGAGGACCAGCTGAGTCTCTTCAGAATTCACCAGCCCCAGGAGGGTGAAGTCAGGCACAGGGGTGGAGTCCCATCTGCCCATGGTGTCCCGCTGATGAATGACCAAAGTTGATGCTTAGTTTGTGTGACTACAGAAAGATTTTGGTGTCTGAAAGGCCTATGCATAGTTAGGCCAATTTATACTTAGGTTAGTGTTTCTAGAAGTTGGTAGAATCTTTACTGAACAGAAATAAAAAAATTCAGTGGCCATGTAGAGATAGATAGAGGTATAAATTTACATTTGATTCTGATACATTGAGTTTACACCCTATGGAATTAGCATAAACCTAATCTAATTCTATGTGCTTAGCTTTCCTAACTCATTTTAAGCCACATGTACATTTTAAGACTTAGCTACTATTATCCAATATTTTTAGCTAATAATAAGGGCACAGAAAACAACCTTTGTGAAATCAGATCAATTATGTTTTGGCACTGGGATTCACCCACGGGGCTCTGACTCTGAAGAGCCCACTCACAGTGTTTATAGCTGTCTTAGCAAACACGAGGAAGGGCATCAAGAACTGTGATCACAAAGTTAGCGCATTATTCATTCTCATTCAGTTCCCAGTGCCATTGGACATTCACTACAAATAGCTTTCACTTTTCAGGGAATGTAAGTGTAGCACATTAAGGTTATATTCCACATGTACTGTAGCATTGCTGAGTAGGTCACAACTGGGAGGGAAAAATGACTCTTTAAATACTAAGAGGTTTAAAACATGTTTATAGTATATAACAATCACATTTTTCATAGGGACTTGGTGTGTATATACAGCAAAGTTGCCCCCTTTTAAAATCTCATTCATCTTCCCTCCTTTCCCCTGCTGTTATCTTTCTCATATGCCAAAATTCCACTTTGCTATTTCCTGTTGTCTATCTTATATTTTGCACTTATTTATATACTGAGATTTTTATGTAAGGGAACTTATGTGATACTGAAGCTCATGTGTCTGCGTTATTTCCTGTAACATTGTGGTCTCAAAATGCGTCCATTTTTAACAAATGACCGTTGCAGGAGGCGCAGAAGGAAAGGAGGGTATGCAACATCATTAAAAAAAAAGAATTAAGAAATGTCATCTACATATACCAACTTTTGAGGGTTAATGTAATCATCCTGTATTACAAATAAGAACAGTAAAAATACTAAAAATAAATACATTTTAAAAGCAAAAACAAAAAAAAAACTAAGATATTCAAAAACATACGCTGCTCCTTCAAATTCCTCCTCTTAGATGGTGAACGTTACCTCCTCCTCTCCTCCACTTAGAGGACCAGACAGGAAGTTCGGCTCTGTCAGAAAAATACCATCCGCCTCTGAAAAGAGCATGCAGGTGTCGCCCGCAGAGGTCTGGTTTAATTTACACCAGGCTGGAAAGCAGCTGGCGCTGACCTGGACCTCACAGGCTCTGCATCCCTGGAGCCCAGGAGGCCGAGGTCAGAGGCAGTGGGGGCCCCTCTGCCTCCTAGGGAGCCAGCTCCGGGAAAGTGCTTTTCTTTCGATCTAAATAAATTTTCCCCCCTTTGGGGAGGGAGAGAAAGGGACAGCACTGCAGCTCCAGTAGCAATATGCTTTCCTAACTGGATCATTCAAAATCAAATTTCTTCCAAAAATATACTTTTAAAATACTCACTGTAATGATTCCTGTGTAATTACAGGTTACACATTTCATCCAATGATGCATCGGTTCTGTCTTAGAATTTCTGTCTTACCCTCAGGTGGATAGTGTGACTCACTTGTGTTTCTAATCTTACCTAACACTATTCTGCACACTACTTACTTGAATAATTTTAATCCCAGGTGTTTTAAAAGAGCGAGTTAGAAAGGCTCTTAGAAAAATGGAAGAAAAACAGTTAACGGATCATGTCCTCCCTCACTCACATGAACGGCCCAGCCAGCTCCTGACAGCGCTTCCCTGCCAGGCTGCATCAGTAAAGCAAACACACGTAGGGAGCAGCTGGTTACACTCCATTTACCAGTGTGGTGCTGGGGTGTGTCTGTGTACAAGGGAACTCCAGCCAGATTACAGAGTCTCCAGCTCACAACCTTAGTGTTTTTGCATTATTTAATTACTGATTTAATATACTTTTCTGCTTCCAAGTTTTCACACTTCTAGTCACACTTTGTATCTGCATCTAGACTTACATAAGAAGAAAACAAAATAAAGAGATGTGAGCAAAAATGTCATGCACTTGTGATTTTGGTGTAAATTCAAATTGTCATTTTGTACTAGTCTTAAATTCATTGTTTGTATTCCAAGTGGAATACATTCCAATTTATCTGATGAGCCAAAGGCAATTAAAAGCCAAATTTTCTTTTTTTGTTTTAAATAAAATCAATATAAACTGATGATTCATATTTTTATTTCACATACTTAAGTTCCATATCCCTTGCAATGTGTATAACACTTAATACAGAAAATAAAACATCAATTTTTGGTAAGTGTGAAAAGCTATACTGGTGTGGACAATTAGACTATTACAATATTCAGAATCAAAGCAGTGGACACGCTGGGTGTGGCAGCACATACCTGTAATCCTCAGACTCTGGGAGGGTGAGGCAGGAGGATCTCAAGTTCAAACCCAGCCTAGACGACTTAGTGACTTAGGAAGTCTCTGTCTCAAAATAGTAATGGGCTAGGGATACAGTTCAGTGCATAGGCCCTGGGTTCCAGTCCCCAGTACTCTGCCACTGTTGGAGTTGTCGAAGCAGAATACAGGTGCAGGGCTGTGCTGTGGCCCGGGCAAGGCTGACCTGAGAATGAGGAGGTGCCTCGGACCACAGCTGAGGACACCTGGAGACTTTGCTAATTCACATCATCCGTTGCTTGGGGGGTCCTTGAACCCGTCCCAAGTTCCTGCTCAGGTTTCCTGCGTTTTCCAGTTCAGCCCCTTTCTTGTTCTGAATAAATATGGGCAGCCCAGAGCCAGGATGGGCTCGGCCACCAGAGTTACGAACTCTGCAGTGGGTTTTGGTCCTCCTGGAGCCCTAAGGTGATTATCTGGGTCTTGGCCGCACATTCATCTTGGAGGTTGGGGATCTAGGCACCAACCCCAATAGCTCAGACCCCCACATGCCACTTTAAAGAAAGAAGTGAGAGAGGGAGGATGAGAGGGTCAGTGGGCAATGTTCATTCAGCCAGAAATAAATGCAAGTGTTCGTGTGTCACAATGTGAGCATGTTTTCCATCCTCTACATTTATAGGTAAGTACGATTCTACGTGTAAGCTCTGTGCACACACGGTACTAACGTCATTCTATTGGCTGAAAGGCTTTCTTTTAAAATTCCTCCTACATCAATGAACTTTTAAAAATATTCTTTTGCAACATGACTGTTAAGTGCTGTACTGTCATTCCCCCTGCTTGAAATAAAATTGTTTCTTAACTGTACCTGGCTGCTATGCAACAGCCAGGCATGCTTGGTCTTATACATGTTGAAAAAAAAAAAGAAAAACAAGTAAATAAAAATAGTCTTTTAAAAATATTTGGATTTACAGAAAAAAAAATGATTCACACTCTGTCCTCTTGTTAACGTCCTACACTGGTGCACTACATTTGTCACACTGGATGAATAAATTTTGGTGCATTATTAACTGAAGTCCATGGCTATCCAGGCTTTGGTTTCCACCTGATGAGCTTTGCTGTTCCCGGGTCCCATCCAGGACCCCATGCTGCACTGACTCTTCACGCCCCTGTAATCTCCCTGCCTGGGGGTGTAGTTTCTTGGATTGTCCTTGTTTTTGATGACTCCACAGTCTGGAAGTACACCATGGAGCGTGATGTGGGATGCTCCCCTTGTGGAATCTGTGTGACGTTTGCCTCATGATCAGACTAAAGTTACAGATTTTGAAGGAAGAGCAGCTCAGTGGAATTGCCCTAAGAGGAAGGAAAGCACTTCCAGACTTCATCAGACTGTTAGCAGGGTTGTAAATTATGTATCATTTTAGCACCATCCCTATTCTGTCTTAGTAGAGGCAGAAAAGAAAGTGACTTTTAAAAAAGTTTGGTGGTAGCTATGTTGGCACACACTTGCAATCCCAGCACTTAGTGAGGCTGAAGCAGTAAGATCATAAATTTAAGCCAAGTTCATACAAATTAGTGACTTAGTGAGGCGGTCTCAAAATTTAAAATAAAAAAGGGTTGGGGATGCAGCGCAGGGTGAAGGTCCTGGGTTTAATACCCAGTACTGCAGAAGAGCAAACTTGGCTTTTAAAGACATAACTAAACTGGGGATGCAGCTAAATGGTAAAGACCTTGCCTAATATGTGTGTGTGTGTCTCTGAGTTTAAACCCCAGGGGTGGTGGTCAAGTCTAAGGAGGGAGGTGGTAAAAAGATGAAAATTGAGCAAGATATGCTGCATGCACCAAACCCCTCAAGTGAGTAGCACTATTTTGTATTATAAACATGCACAAAAACAGAAAAAAAAAGAAAGAGGAAGATAACATAAAATCACTTTAATATACTTGCTCAAGAAAGTATGTTCTTTATGAATTAGAATTACTATAATATAAAGTCAGATAAAAGTATATAACAACACATTGAATTCCATGTATCTCTATAGGTAAAATATGTGACTTTTTACATGAAGTAAATATGTTACTAAATTATATCTATATTCTCAAAACACATTGTCACATGTTATCTACCAAATAAGCACTATGCAGGGATTTTCTAGCATATGAAAAAAATTGACTGTCTTAGAACCTTAGAAAATTTATATCAGGCACTGTTTCTCAAAGACTCTTCTCCCGAGTAGTTCTCCAACTCCAGGATGCGTCAGATCTGTCTGGGTGCTTGAGCGCAGATGTCCGGCGCCAACCCCAGCAGTTTCTGATTTGGGGTCTCGGTTGGGGCCTGATGCACAGTCTGAAAACCACTGCTTCACAGCCCCGGAAACTGCATTTACTCGGTGTGTATGATAACCAAGGCGGTTCACATACTTACCTTATAACTAGTCACAGAATCTCAATAAGCTAGTGTGATCCCCTCTTATACATGGAGAAACTGGAGCGTGGAGGCCCCGAGGTGCCCACTTGATGGTATTAGGCCGCAGAACTGCAGTTCACATCTCCTTCAGCTCTAATGCCTGTGTCCTTTCTAGCACAGTATAGTGCGCTGCTTCTCGTGGACAAAAGGACTGAAGCGTGTGCATCCTGGGCGAGCTTATTTGAAAAGAGAACGGACCTACAGAGGTGATGAGTTCAGTTCAGTAGGGGGACAGTGACTCACCAAAAGCCAGTCATAGAGAGGACTCCTTGTACAGTATCTCAACTGGAAAATAACCAAGGGTGAAATGAATTCACTGTACACTGACAAAACAGGAAGGGTCCATTTAATATAAAACTGAATACTCTTTAATTCCTATTATTTTGTTATTCCTTATGGAAAACACAAATTTAAATAAAAGTTTTTGAAAGAACAGTCTCATTTAAATTTAAAGCATAGTACTATTCTAAATTCCTGCCAGAATGAACTACGCCACCAGCCACCTGTTACTTACTCTGGTGTTGAAAGTACACAGCATGATGGTCTCCAACAAAATGCACTGATCATTACTGCTTATCTCCTTTCACAAACTAAATCAAAAGCACTGATACAACACTGCTAAATAAGCAATTGATGTTTTAAGGAAAGTGATACATTGACATGATAAATAGATGACCAAAAACGAAGTTGCCAATAGTACAAATTTCTTCCAACTGTTGTATATAACGGAGGACAGAGACACAAAATTACTGGCCTACACACTTAGAATAACTAATGAAGTCTACTACCCAACTCTATATCACTATCAATACAAATATTTTACATAAGAAAGTGCCTTTTAAATATTTATATACATATTACTATGTAATACTGTTAATCAAACCAACAGTTCTATTTAAATAAGAGTTAAATAAACTGTCCAAAATGCTGATTTTCATATTGCAAACCATAAGTATTTAAATCATACCTTTGGGTGAATAGTGAATATATTGGTTCCTTAGACAACATTAATAAGTAAATTTTTAAGAAGATATTTTCATCTATAGATCAGGTAAAGCTTTATTATAGGGTAAGCACTTTCAACAGTGCAGAAATAGAATATTCTAGAACAAATAGAAACAAACACATTCAAAAGATCTGTTGTTTAAATAGTATTTTTTCAAAACCAGGTGGAGGAGCATGAGAATGCTCCCCGAACTGGCCATCTAAATTGCATTGTCATCCACATGAACAACTGGACACGCTGTCCCTTGTATGCCTGCTACTGGACAATGCATATTTCTCCCGCTGAAATCCACACTGAATCCCTTGTGGTCCTATTTGATCCCCACCGTGTCCCCCTCCGGGGAAGGCTGTCTGCAGGGAGCCTGGTGTCCTCTTGGGTGCTGGGGTGCAGGGCTCCACCGTTGCTGACCCCAGGACGATGCAAGTCTCGGCCTGAGGAATCCGGGTCAGGTTCACCCCCGGAGTCGCAAGGCCGAGGCCCCGATTGTCGTGGATGGATTCTGAATTCAGGATAGCTTCTGTTTTGATGTAGAGGTGCCCTGGGTAAAGGACCTCCCGTTCCTCACATTCTCCTTCCGTTTTCACAGTGTGGACAGCGCCTGTCCCCTGCGCTGCGTGCCCAGCTGCTCTGCCCGCGTCTCCTCCGGAGGACGGGCCGGTCCTGCTGTCCCTTCTGGGTGAAGTGGTACGGCATTACAATTTTATGTTTCCTGAGTGAAAATGATGAACTTAATTCCCATAGTAAAAGAAATAACACTAAGGATCCGTGAATGGCACTTCATTAAGTTAAAAAATCTTCCTCGCAGGTCAGGAACAATCGACAGAGTGAAGAGACCACATCCAAAATGGGAAAAATGCTTTCCCAGCGATTCCTCTGAAATACATTCATATCTGTTGTACATAAATAACACAAAAAGAATTGAGACGCAAAAAATAAATGCCCCAATCAAAAATGGACAAATGAAAGAGGATATATTTCTGGAAAAACAGAAGTTCAAATGGCCAACAAGTATATATTTTTTTATTTAAGCGAAGAAAAAAAAAGACATATATAACAAAGACAACAAGCAAAAGAGACAAACAAACAAGTAGAGTAAATGCACTACAGTAACATTGCAGGTTTACAAAACCAGATGATAGAAACTTGGCAATGGTTGCAATATTGCGTATCGTTATCTTTAAAATGGTTACTTACATTAACAGATATAGACATGTAAAATTGATCTAATCATATGAGTATTAATTGTTCTTTCTCAATAACGAATACATTCAGCAGTGTGTTCATTTTAGTTATCTTACATATACATATATACAGGTTTATATCTTTTCCTCTTTCCTTTTCTCTTTCTACCTTTTCCCTTCCCAATTACTTTTGCTCTTTGAGCTGTTCTTTACCCTTACATAGTATTTATTATAGATTTTGGATCATTTATACTTTTCCGTTTCTTACACTAGGGAGACAATACGGTATTTACACATGTGGGTTTGATTTATCTCACTTATAAGTATGGTCTCAAGTTGTGACCATTTTCTTACAAAAGTCTCAATGCAATCTTTCTTAATAGCTGAGTAGTACTCCACTGTATATTTAAAAAATCATCACTGCAAATCATAAGGGAAAGGCAAGTAAAAAAAACCTCTTAGATTCTATCTTACCTCAGTCAGAATGCCTGGTGAGTGTTCGTGGAAAAAGGAAATCTTCTACACTGTTGGCAAACCTGTAAATTAGTAAAACCACTATGGAATCTGATTTGGAGATTCTTAAAAAGAATTAAAATGGAAATTGCATGTGATACAGCTATGACTCTTCTGGGTATTTTTTCAAAATCATTAAAATCATCATACTCTAATGATAAATGCATATCCATGTTGGCAGCAGCAGAATTCACAATAGTTAAACAATGGAAACACACTAGAGGCCCCTAGAAGGGAATATGCATAAAATGCAGAATACACACCAAATAGAATTTTACTCCACCATCCAAAAGAATAAATTCATGTTACTTGTAAGAAAATGAATGATATTGATACCAAATGTTAAGTAAAGTGAGACACAGAAAATTAAATATTAAAGATTGCACATTTTTATATGAAAACCTAAGATGTAAATAATTTAAAGAATACAGTAAATAAACAACACAGTGAAGGAGAGTTGGTAGGAAACAAAGAGGTCCACTGTTCTGAGATGTGGAAGGGGAACAGAGAAAAGGGGAGATGAGGGGTGGCAGGTAAAGGGGAATAAAAATGATCATGATACAATATATATATATGGCAATTCTGCAAAACTAATGTGATTATTATGTATCACAAATGCAACAACTAAAAAGATTCCTAATCATCTTGGGACTACATCCCCATGACCTCATCTCACTCTAATTTTTTCTTGAATGCACAAACTCCAAATACAGTAAATACACATATTTAGTGATTCAGTTTCCAGCACATGAACACTGGAGGGTCGCATTCAAATCACAACAAAGCATGAAAGTTGCTGCTGTTTCATTTTGATAAAATAATTCAGGTTTTTTGTTTCTTGTGCTTCACTTTCTGATTTGCTTTCCTTATTTAAGAATTCACTAACAAAACTACTTGCACGAAGTCACATGTGCATGCTTGAAGTCAGATCTGTATGCATGACAGGAAGTGATATTACAGTGAGACAGAGGAGCGAGTCCTTCTCATGAGAGCATCCGGTTGTCCGAGTTCTATAAACTCACTTCAGTCAATACTGGAACTCACCACAGTGCAATGTCACGTTTTCCTTTGATGTCGTTAAACCTAGATTGTGTTGCAGATGATTGATTCAGAAACAAATTCCTGTCTTGTTTAAATGCTTGAAATAAATATTTAGCAATCAGGGTAATTAAATCTCAACATCTTATTGTTATATGGGATTTTAAAAAAACCATTAAGAATAATGTTAATACAGTTTTATCTATTTAAATATTAAAACCACTTAAAATCAGTTACATATATGCATATATGTGTAAACTTACTTATCCTATAATACTATGCAAATATATTTTTAAAAGACATGGAAAATGATAAGATACTGTAGCAATAACAGTTCTGCTGAATTGGATGGAGGAGACAGGAGTAGGACAGTTGAGAAGAAGGTTTATTTAGTTTAATCATTTTAATACATTGCTTTAAAGTAAGAAATCGTATATTTTAAAACTGTTTCTCAGTGTGGGTGATGAAAATAAGGTCATCGATGTCATTTATATGCACATAAATATGTGTTTATTTCTTTGTGTACATATACATGCTTTGTGACCAAAAGGTAATCTTAGTTTCAGAGGTTTAACTACTTCACTAAAGCATGTTTGTGTAGATGGGGTAGAACAGAAGCAAAAGAAATATCATACAATATTGATGAGTATGATGAAATCCATCTATTTTTAGTTTGATGAGATGTCACAAGAAAACATGGAACTCAATACCATCAGTTCAATAATGTATCTGTTTCAAGGACAGTGAAATGTGGAATCTAAAATTATGTGCATGTGGCCCAGATTCATATTGTGTTCCTGACCCATGTTCATATTGAACAGTCTGTCCAATTTTATTCATTTTTAAAATACCAAGGAAGTTGAAAAAAAAGTGACACAATGATGTACTGTCAAGTGAACTAACTAAATGTGTAAAACAATTTAATATTTCAGTTTGGGTTAAAAATTTATAATGACCATATATTTGAAGTGATATCGTCACATATTTTAACTAAAATTATCAGGTATTGAATCACAAAACTAATATTGTTGCTAAATTATTAAAAATCATGTGACTAGAAACGAGTAAGTTATTAAATTTTTAGCCACATAAAATATATATTTTGTGAGTCTTTACACATAAACGTTATCCTAATGGAACTAAATATAAAAAATTCTACATGCAATATTTTCAGTATGTTTATTTTCTCTTCCCCTTTCTTATATTTCTGAATTATCCTTTAACAAAAGAGGAGATATTGCTAATTGTGTGATATGGTAACATCAAAAATACAGACACTACCACAGTTCCATTTTGGTATATTACAATGGGCTTAGTTATACTTTATATAAATTAAATAGTAAAAACTATGATGTTGGGGAATTCAGCTACACTGCTTTTGAGATTGACATTTCCACTGAGTGATAACAAAAGTTTGACTCAATCAGTATGAGCACACAGTGAAAGGACTTACACGCAGGCTGCAGCCAGCAAGGCGCTGGCTGACCAAGCCATCTGGAATTCACATCTCACAACTACCCCAGATGCTCAACATGGAGCTACAAGATTTAGTATTCGCCCTTCTGTATTTCAGACTCACTTTAGTATGACTTTTTTTTGTCCCCCTATTTCTCCATTTTGGAATGGGACTATTTGCCTATTGTCATTATATGTTGGGCCTGTATAACTCGTTTTTCAAAATTTACATGGCTTCAGAGCTGACAGTTGCATTGAATCTCAGAAGAGATTCTGGTTTTCCCATCCTTCCTTGCTCTAAGGATGTTGCCTCAAATTCAGAACAGAGAATACTTCAGACTGAAGAGATGGAGCTGGGTGAGGTATCAAATGCCTGTGATCTCAGCACAAGGGAGGTTGATTCCAAGTTTGACAACAGCAAAGCAAGCTAGCAGTTTAGCAAGATTTTGTCTCAATTTTTTTAAAAAAGGAGATATTCACCAAAAGTACCAGATTTTACCCATGCATTGATTACAGCAACATTCCCAGGTCTCCTCAAGAAATGCCAGGTATAAAATTCCTCTGTGACCTTGCATAACTGCTTATTGTCTCGCCCCAAGCAGAGTTTCCTTGGTGCTGAGGACAAAAAACGCCACTTATATTTATGAACAGAAATTATTTTAGTTTGGGCAATGGAGTTTGCTTGTCTCTCTGAGGGATTTTTAGGTTGGAAGGAATATAACAAGAAACGAGAAAACACTATAATCTCAGGAATACAAATATATATCTTCAGATAATTTTGAATGCTACTGAAAAAATCAGGTGGCGACATTCCATCCATTCTACCCATAAAAACATTGAGCATTATGAAGAATTGTAAAATGACAAGAATTTGAGGAGATAAGCATGCTTGAACACTATGCGATATATGCACATGTTGAACACTAACTGGTACCCCAATAATTATAGTCTCAAGTATCAGTTTACAAAATTGAAAAACTATGTAGTCTGGTATTAACTTTGTATTAAAGATATTTTATATAACTCTAGGGAAGAATTTTCTTGAAATTATAGCAACAATTGCCAATAGCACATAGTCTTCATCCAGTCCTCTTTCTTCTCTTTGACCTCATTTGACAGTGATCAGCACACCAACAATTTTACTTCATTGCTGCATAATAATTTCCAGGAAGTGGCTACAAGGTTGAACTGACAACTGGCAAGAATGCTTTGAAGAGTCTGGAATGTTCATGTGTGAGTTTTGGGGTTCTGGATATTAATGACTATGGTTTGGCAATACCAATGATAGTTTAGATCAATTTTGGTTAGATTAAAAAGGATTCTGTGAATGTCTTCAAGAAAGTACTAGTCTTTACCTGAACTACACACACATATATATATATATATATATATACACACACACATATATATATATACACACACACATATATATATATTATATATAATATATATATTATATATATACACACACATATATATTATATAATATATATATAATATAATATATATATATATATTGCTTTTCCTCTTTTACTAGTACACGGTACATAATGAACACATTCACTGTGAGGAGTTGGTGCATGTACATATTGCACAAATTTATTTCCCTTTCTTTTCCTCTGCTTCCCCCTCCCGCATCCCTAGAACCCTTTCCCATCTCCCAAAAGGCTACTTCCCTGTTTCCTGCAATCTTTCCTTTATTCTGATTGTACCTGTTGATGTTTCTTTCTGTAAGAATGCATTGATGAAGGAAACTGACCACCTTTGCTTTTCCTCTCTGCCATGGTTTGAACAGTGTTTGTCCTGGCACCCTTGTTTTGGAGGCTTCATCCTCAGTGTGGCAGTGATGATGTAATGGACACTTTGAGGGGGGCTGCCTAACAGTAGGTGAGGAACTTGCTAGAGCACTGTTCTCGGAAGATATTAAGGTATTGTTCATGGGACCCTGGTTGGTTTCCATGACAATGAGCCAATATAAAAAGGCAAAACTGGCCTTTCTACTCTGTTTTTTTATCTGACCATGTGATCTCAACCTCTCCTACACATCCTGCCATTAAACCATCCACTCTGCCATGATATAACCAGAGGGCTCATCAGAGCCAGCAGATGCTGGAGCCATGCTTTTGAATTTTCAAAACTACGAGCTAAATGAACCTCCTTTCTTTACAAGTTATCCAAGCTAAAGTATTTTGTTGGAGCAATCAAAAACTGAATAACAGAACACTCTGGTAAGGTAAACATTGTCTTTATTCATAAAAGTGGAATCTTAGGTTCAAGAGAAAGCAAGGTCATATAATAAATAATATCAACTGAAAATGTCTCAGTAAAATCCCAGGCTCTTTCAACACCAGGCACTCTGTTGAGTTAGAATGCTGGTGTGTTCATTACTGCTATTCAGCCAACATGTTGAAATGGAATGGGCCTTCTTGACAATTTCCCAACCATGGAATTCAGCGTAAATGCCACATTTATATAGAATGATATATGTATGATATTCAGAAGACAGCTTTTCATGTTCTTCCAAATGCCATTAATTTACTTTATCTTCATCAGGACATTTCAACAGAGGCTATTGAACAGTACATTCCCCACTGATATCTGCAGAAATAACCACTCTTATTTTCATACAAATGACTGGAAGTTGGAGTAACTGTGTTTTCAGCATATTTCAAAATAAGCACGCAAACATCTGAGGGACAAGAAGTCAGGTGACACAACTGCCATGAAGAAGGAACTACGTATTGTGGTTTCTCAAAAATTCTTACCATAGACTTTAGGATTCAGAAAAAAATCTGTGAAAAGGAGACTTCAGAACTGAAGTGGAGTGTGTGGAGGTGGCTGTCTTTGGATGCAGAACCTGGCAATCTTCCCCAGAGCCTGGCCCTCATCTGCAACGGTGCAGACCCTGCAACCCTGAAGAAGGTAGGCGCAGCGCTGCGCCCTCCTCGGCTTTGGTGCTGATGGGTTTTCATTTATTCTCTGTATAATGTGTGAGAACAGAATGAGAAAAACTAGGGCCCCTTCCTACAGCACGACCGGTATTCTGGGTCGGCAGGTTTTTAGTGCACCCTTGTCTGTACACTTAGAGAATGACAGGAAATCCATGGCATGCGTGCCACAGTGGGCTCTTTGCTGTCCCTGAAAGCTCTGAAAGGCTCACCGTCACTGTTCTAGGGCACCTGAGGAACAGGCTTGGCTATGAGGGTGGGAGCAAAGAAAGGCCTCTGGAGGACCGAGCTGTGTGCTGCAAAAGATTGTTTCAGGTACTTGACTTCTTCAAATTTTAGTAATCATCTTATGTTAAGTTTTGTTTTTTCTGCTCTTTATTGTTTTCCTGTGACTTTATATTTTTATAACTCAACATTCAGAAAATATCTGCCAGGTGCACAATTGGGTGAGGATGGTGTGGGGTGAAGTCAGGTTCTCCATCTCATGTTTTGAGAGTGGTTGGGGGATAGATTGTGCCCTGGCCTTGTTCTCCAGCAATATTGAGAGCACCCAGGCCATATCACCATGAAGATTCCCAGCACTGTGGAGATAGAAAAAAGCTTGAAGGAAATTTTGCTAAGGTTATCTTTCCTCAGATGAGGGAGAGGAATAGTGGGAATAAAATTACTCAGATTCACACATATTGATACATGAGCTAGGAATAAAATCTTGGCTTCTTAGCATTCCCATCCTTTCATCTCCTAGCAAACTATCCAGGTCCAGACACCCTTTGGACCAGACCTCTATTTCATCATATAACTTCATCAAGGTGAGAAAGACCTTCTGAGCCCACTCTTCATGCTTTGTTTCCAGTGCTCTGTTAGGAGGATGTGAGTATACAAAGAAGGAAATGTAATGTTAGTTGTGTTGCTGATCCAAAGGAGTTTGGAGCCAAAAGAAGGAGTGGTTCTTGTATTTCACCATCTCTGCATCGGGAGCAAAAATAGGGACATCAATAGACTCTAGAATATCGTCCACAGGGTGCCAAAACTATGTCAGATTCTTGCCACCTATTCATGCAATATTCTTTGCAATTTTGATTCAGGATAGTAATAGGGCGCAGGATAGTCAACAATAATTTCTTCTCTGGGAAACTTATTTGCCTGGGGGGAAAAATGGATTCTTATGATGTAGAAGTAGATGCAGCCTTTTCAATTTGTAACCAGAGTTTCTAAGGAAGATATTGTATTAACCTTGAGTGTCCAGAATCTGAGCTATGTTAACAGAGATTGTGGAAAGACCATTAGACACACTTGAAAGCATCGTTTTCATGCTATGTCTGTCCTGCAGAAGCTGACCCTCTTCTGAGCAACGCATAAACCAGAAGAATCACCAGTGACATTTCCCATTACCATACCCAAGTTCATTGCATTCTCCTCAACAAGGTCACATATTTGAAACAAGATCACTGGGGTACGGAAACATTAATAATCTGGCAGACCAAAGGGAACAGAGACGATCACCAACAAAGGCCTTGTTAGCTGTTGTAGGCACAAGATTATAGAGGGATGTTGGATGAAGCAAATCAAGCAGAAATAATGCAGCACAGTTACAAATTTGGGATGGTATTCTTTTCTGAAAAATAAGGTTCTGTACATGTGGGCCGCCAGATGTTCTGGGTTTTATAAATACTTTTTTTTTAATTATTACTACATGCTTGTGGGACATAATTAACAATTTCATCTCAGAGAATTTGTACATAATACATCTTAATTTTTTAAAAATTCCTTTCCTCTCCCTTCTATCCAAACCTTTCCCTCTCCCCATTTACAAAAGCTCCATTTCCACTTCCATTTTTTCTTCAAGTCTTTTTTTTCCCTTTAAATCCCCTTTTCATTTCTTCCCTCTGTCTCCCCATCTCTTGTTCCCCTTTCCAGTTAAACAAGTTCTTCCTACTTCCTAATATCTACCCTCTATTCTGCTGATTATTTATAATTTCGGTTTCTTTACGCAGGAGAAACAATGTGATGTTTAAACTTGTGGGTTTGATTTAGGATTTTAGTCTTGAGGTGCATCTATTTACCAGAAAATATTGCAGGTCTGTCTTTCTTTATGGCAGAATGATGTTTCACTGTATAAAAATACCATGTTTTCTTTATCCATTCATCAGCTGGTGATCATATGTGCTGTTTCAAAGATGTAACTATTATAAATTACACTAGATTCTTAAATCTTAAGAGTTACTGATTAGAAAGTCCTATGATTTGTATATTTTTTAGTTATTTTTTGTTAGGAACATTTAGTCCTTTATTTAATCATAAGGGTACAAAAAATCATCTTTCATTTGACGACAGAGGGAGTTAAAATTTTAAGTTTTTCTGGGACAGTGAGGAATTCAGGGACAGGGGACACTCCCCAGAGAACAGTGCATTGCCCTTTGGATGGCTTCAGGCAGTGGTGTCAGTGGGGAAATGAGGGTGTATTGCTCAACTGTGCAATCTCCCAAGTTAAAGTGTGTGTTGCATCAGTTAAAAGCAGGTAAGCAAAATGATTTACTTGGGTGTTTGCTTAGTTACAATAAAGTAGAAGCTACATTTTCTAAATTCTTGGTCTGAAGTCATGCATGAGAAATCAGGACATAGACTTTTTTTGCATAAAAGAGAATAAACCAAATTTCACACTCAATTAGTCAAAAGCAATCATCTTTACTTACCTTTACGAAGTTTTTGAGTTCTATGACACAAGAGGAAAACAGATTTCTTTATTCCTTTCCCACCAAAATACTGAAGTGATCTGAGACACAGGCAGGTTGGACTGCAGAGGCCAGTACTATGTGATGCTGTCAGTGTACGTGAATATCAAGCGCTGGGACTGGTTTTCATTTTGAAGGCATTATTGGGTACCAAGAAGAAAACAATAAACTTCCTGCAGATGAGCTCAACACATGCAGATGCCCCAATATAGGAGTGAGAATACTGCTTTGGAAAAACAAAAATAAGATGCATAGAATTGGGGCTTCAAAAATAGACAAGGGAGAGATTCAAGAAAAGGATAACAGACGATTGCAAACAAGCAGATTTCCTCCTATCCATAATACTTTTTGGTTGTTGTTTCTTGCCAAGGGTAGAGGCATGAAACAAACTGTGTTAAAAGGAGTGAGACACAATGCTGTTCACATTTTACCTGATCATCTGATCATTACACACGTGGGGCCAGCGATGGATACAAATGAAAGTGGAGAGGTTATAAAGAGAGGGTGGTGATTTCAGGCAACAAGCGGGGAGAAACACAGACTTGAAAAATGGCTCTCTGGCATCAGAAGAATGTGATCTATTGGCCAGTGTTATGGGTTATATTTCTATGGCCCCGCCCAGTCTCATGTAATCGTGGCATGGACGCAGCCGAGTCTGGCGTTGGTGATTGTTTTGTTGTCTAGTGCTGGGATTGGCGATGTGAGTGCTGCACCCACCCAGGGGTGGGGCCTACATACTGTGTAAGGGTGGGAGGGAGGTGTGTCTGCCTTCTCTTAGGGGTTCACACCTTGCTGTTTGGCGGCATGAATAGCTGCCCTGCCATGCCACCCTGCCTTGCAACCAGGTGAATATGAACTGAAACCTCCAAGAACTATAATAAATAAACTTTTACTTCCCTAATTTCGCGCATCAGGTCTTTTGTCTCAGCAAGAGAGAAAAGTAGTAAGACAGCCAGAGAGGAAAGGTAAGAAGGAACTGCCGACAAACTGTGAGGTTGGTAACATAGAGGGAGAACTGAGTTAATTGCTGGACCTTCCCTGAAGACAGAGCGCTGGGCATTCCTGCACCCTCTAATGACTCTTCTAATCTTTAGATTTTGCTTCTGTCAAGCAGCAATTGCTGGGCTCTGAAACAAACTCCTCACATACTTTTCCTTGGCTATATTATCTTTCTGAAAGAAAGTTTGTAGAAGGTTGGATAGCATTTAGTCTTTCAGTGTTAGAAGTGAAAATTACCATGTCTCCTTTTTGGAACAAGTCACTAAACGATCATATTACAGGTATCTCCTAGTGACTTTGAAGGAAGCTCAAGAGGATTCCATTTTCCCATGTGAAACTCTGTTAAAGAATGTTGATTAGCTTTATGTGCAAAAGGAAGGCCTTCTATTTTATGCTGCCTCCTCTCTCCAGAACAGATTCTATGTTCTTCTGAGAGTGTGCTGAAGTCTGCAGACTGGTTTGCGTGCACCCACTCAACAGCACGTGGCATGCCAGTCACCTCCCACACCTTAGTGTTGGGGTCTGCAAGACAAAGGTGAGGAACCCTTTGCCTGTGTCTACATAGTTTCTCTCCACCTTATCCCATGAAGGCAAGAAAAGAAAAATCCTGGTTCATCTTCAAGACTTAGAGACAAACTCCTAGATAGAAGACTCAGGCACAGATTTCCTGGCACAGTGAACAACACACTCTGAGAAGCCACTCAAGCTCCTGTCCTGGGCTCCTCCAGCTGCCCCGAGTCAGGACCAAGTTTGATTATGAGAAGGCCAAGAATAAAGTCCCTCTTCAGTATGTCTTGAATGGTAGATGTGTTAGGGGAAGATTTGGCTTTACACTTAAAGCTGAAAAAGGGGTAAAGGTAGGAACAATAATGTTAATAGTTAATAAGTATTGGATATTTATCTTGTGATATGCACTGATTTCAGTGTTTTACATATATCATCTCATTATTTGATTTTCACCCGATGCAGCCAGTATGATTTATATCTTAGAGCTACAGAAAACCAGATGAAATAACTTGAGTAAACAAGGATAGAGCCAGACTTTAAATCCAGGTGGTTAATTCCATTACCTCTTAGTTTAAGAAGATTTGTGGCATTAGTCTGATGAACAAAAGAACTATTTTGTTTGCAAAATTATCCATTTGTCAGTTTATGATCATTTGAGTGGTTCCCACCTTTTGACTAAACTACTTAGAAAATTCATGTACAAATTTTGTGCTCACATGTTCTAATTTCTCTGGGTAATACACCTGGGATTTCAACTGCATGTGGCAAGTCTCTCCTTGGCATTTTTGGAACTGTCCAAATGTTTTGCAAGCGCTTTGTATAAGGTCACAATCTGAACATTTGTCTCTGAGTCTCCAAATTCTTGACATTTCACCACATAGTATTGGAATCTTTGTTGTTTGTTTCTTCTGTTTTTGTAGATATAAAGGTATCACATTGTGCTTTTGATGAGTGCTTCTTTAAATTAAAAGTGATTAAAGCATATGTCCACATATTTAACCACCTGTATATTTGAGGGGTGTTTATTAAATTATTTACCCATATCAAGATTGAGTTATTTTTTCTTTTTCATTGTTGAGTGGTAAGAATTCTTTAAATATTCTAGTTATGAAAACTTTAACAGATATGGATGTCTTTGCTCTTGATTCTCAAAATAAACTTGGCTAAAAGTCCCCAGCAGTAGCCATGCCACCACCTCAGCATTCAATGCCTTAAAATTCCTTCTGCCAGATTAATTAGTCCGCCATCCTTAATTTCAGTCTCAGCCAAAGTCTCTAGATATGAGCAAAATGCAAACCTTTTGTCAAGCCATAAAACACATTATCTGAAGTCCAGCAGTCCTTCTTCACATCAGGAACCTCCTAAGCCTGGATTTTACTGGCAGAATTTCTATAAGCTTTCTGATTTGGGGGCTCTGACCAGACTCTCCCATTCAGAACAGCTTAAGGCATTTCAGCTCTACTTTTTTGTCTCACATCTCCAAATATTTCTAAATTCTTCTCACAAGTCATTCCCAAAGGCTCCTGAACCACATGGTCAGATATAGTCATAGCAGTGATTCCACTTCTGTGGCACCAAATTCCGTCTTGGTTACTTTTCTCATTGTTGAGACAAAAATACCTAATGCCCAAAGTTAAAGGTTGAAAGGTTCATTTAGCTCACGGTTTTTAGAGATTTTAGTCCATATCAGTTGTGGCGTGGCAGGGAGACACATGGCAGAGGGGCAGCAGTTCACGGCAGTGGAAGACAGCAAAAGCATGAAAACCATAAAGGGGGAAACAAGACTTCTTCTGCCCCTTTTGTCTTATCCAGATTGCTGGGATTAGGGCAGTGCCAGTGCAATCAGTAGACTGATACAGCAATCAGTCACCCTTAATCCTAGCACTGCTAATCCCAGAGTTAACCATAAATCAATCAGAAACTCGAGATTCAGTTGCTTCTGAAAAAGGCCCATCTAAAAGTGCACGAGGCTTTGGGGTGGGGGACATCCAGACACTAACTATAACACAGGATTTGCAAATATTTTCTCAGCATATAGTTTGTCTTTTCACATTATATGCTACATTTTGAAGTAATAAATTTTCTTAAGTTTGATGAGATCTCATTTATTTCTTTTACTTTCATTACTTGAGCTTTTTTGTCATATGTAAGAAAGCATTGCTTAGCTCAAGTTCATGAACATGAATGTCATTTAGGTCTTTGTTCCATTAGAATTAATGTTCAATTTGGTCTTTCTATGTTTAATTGATGACCTTTTTTTGTCTTGTGATGAGCTTTTTCTTCAAGTCTCTTTTATCTGATAGTAGTGAACCTTGTAGTCTTTGGGATAGCAGCTTCTGTGTATCTGTAAAAGTAAAGTGTGTCTCTTGTAGATAGTCTAGCAATGATCATGGTATTTTATCTATTCAGTAACTATCAGCCATGACCTGGCAATATTGGGTAGTACTAAGCTTTTTTATTCTATGTATTGTGTATCTGCTACAGTGTCTCACTTTATGCTTGCCATAAGGTTTATATATTTTATAATCAACCTCTTTACCTTGATAGAAACAAATTTTTTCATATACAAAGACTTTAGAATTTCACCATCACACTTTACGTGTTTTTGTGTGTATTTTTTTATCTCTTCTGCATTTTTTTTTTGGCACCAGGGATTGAATTCACAAACTTGCACTTGCCAGGCAGGCACTTATACCACTGAGCTAAATCCCCAGCTCTCTTCTGTAATTTTAATAATTTTGATTGTTTAAACCTTTAACTTTCACACTAGTGATATGAATGGTTTACATACCAGAGAACTGGTTTATTTTGAATTTGGCTTTGTAGTTATTTCTACTAGATTTTACATCACTGTGCTTTCAGGATAGCAATTATCATCTTTCAGTTGTTTTTTTCAATTTTATTTTTTGCTATTATGTGTTTGTGTGTTTCTGTTATGGCTATTTTAGTGGTCATAAGTTCTGTGAGTTTCCAGTTTTTGTTTGCCTGGAAAACCCTTTATTTTCCCCTAAGTTGTGAAGCACAGAAATCATTGACTGGAAGCTATTCTCTTTCTTTCATTACTTTGAATTTATTTTCCCTTTATTTCCTGGCATACATGGATTTATGCTGAAAAATCGACTGATAATGTAAGAAGAGTCCTTCTCATTTGACATTTTTTCTCTTGTTGAATTTTCCTTTTTCTCTGTAGCTCTTTCCTCTGACAGCTGATTGCATGTACTGCGGAGGGCCACTTTGCTTGAACATCACTCTTTTGGACTTCGTGGACCTGGATGTCCATGTCTCTCCTAGGACTTGGAAAGTTCTCACCAATTATCTCATTAATTAAGCATTCTATTCCTGTTTGTGTCTCTTCTGTTAGTACTGTTATTTTCATTCCATTGAGGCTTCTCTTGCTCAGTTGAGATGGAAATCATGAATTATCAAAGTGCAGCTCTGCTAGCAGTCTGGCTGTCATCAGATAATGCTGAACGCCTTGAAAAGTTAATAGAGTTTCCTGCTGGTCATTACCACTGCCAGCCACTGCTGGTGGCCAACTTGTGCTGTGTGCTTGTTTCTGCTCCAGACCTTCTTTGCCTTCTGGTCTCTACAGCTCATCAGTGCTAACACCCCCTGGTGTTTATTGCCATTTCTTTTAAGATAACTACTCTGTCCACCCTATTCAAGATAACAATCCTAGATAAAATTATGGGCACTTGAGTGCCCACACTTCCCAAAAAATCAATAGTGAGCAAGTTTGCAAGACCACTGAAGCTAGCCTTTATTTTGACAGAGCCTGCAGTGCAGCACAGGGGAGTCAGTATACTGGAGGGAGCCCTCTCAGACTAACCAGAAAAGTGATTCTTGTGTGCTGCTTATGCAGCAGCTGCAGATCTTTAACTGGTCCAAATAAAGGCCTGCGATTGACTCAGGAGGTGTCTAGGATACCTGTCATGGAGCACATGAGTGAGGGAGTGGGATGAATTGAGCTGTTTGATTTGACAGCTGTTATGTCTTTGTGATGAAATTTTGGGACTGAAACCAACATTTAAGAGTGTTAACTGTGTTCATTGAAGTTAACAGGGTGTTGGGGAGGTTGGGAATAAACAATGTGCCCAGATCCCTCTCTCCGTCACTTAGCCACAGCTGTGTGCACCCCGCTTCTTCAAAGAGGCCACACAGCATGGGGAGTGGAGGCAGCGGGAGAAGGGCACAGAGGCTGAGAGTCCAGCTGCACTCATGTCAGGGTGGCTTGGAGGAGAGTGGCTGCTATGTAGCTGGGAAGGACAGCGAGGCACATTGTCCCTGCTCACGGAGAGAGAGTTGGGAGCTACAGGAAGAGAAAGGGACAGCCACCGTCCAAGCCAGGCCCCCTCTGACCAGCACAGAAAAGGAAAGTCAAGCATTTTTTGTCTTTCTCACTGCCACAAGCTGAACATATTTTCATTAATAGTATTCAACCAGTTCCTTCCGTTTTCTTCATATTTTTTCATTGTTCTTTTTTCTCTTTGTTCATTTTTCCAAAAGGCCTATTCATACATTTTCAGTTTTATTCCTTTTGATTCAGTCTGATATTGAACATCTCTATCGTATTTTAATTTTTTTTACTGAATTCTTCAGCTTTAGTGGTTCTGTTTAGTTCCATTTTATGAACATGCCTTTTGTTGTCGTTTGGGGTTTGCAAGGAGACCAAGACAATACAGGACACATAATTTAAAGTATTATTTATAATCATCACCCAAGGAGTCAAATACAATGAAAGTGCAGGAAATTTGCCCACACACTTAAGACCTAGATAATCCAGCCAAGGGCTTGGATCCCATGGCGATAACCTGCATGTGTTCGGCTGAGCCCATGACAATGACTCCCACGAGTCCAACTGGAAGCCTAGAGCCCACAACAAAGACTCATGCAAGTCTATTTCATGGATCTGAGCTGGGAAGGCCCAAAGGTCAGCTCTCTAAGCTAGAAAGTCTATGCCAGTGGAGTGAAGGATCTGTGTCAGTTGGTTGAGGGATCTGCACTGGAGTCAGGAAGCAATGCTCAAAATAAGAACCAGAGCTCCCCCAAAAAGTACCACAGCCATCCTCAGTGACAATGAGGTTCCAAGCTCCTCTGAGTATGAGAACAGCTGAGTTCATATCAAAGAAACCCGCAAGACAAGCTCCTCCAGGGGAACCAACAACTCTGAAAGAACCAACAGCTCCAAACACTTAGGAAAACCCACAATGCTCCTCTCTTCCTCTCCACTTCTCCTTTTTATGCTGGCAGTAGTCCTCAGGTAGACCATCTACACGCAGCACCATGCTGACTCACTTTGTCAACTTCTCCCTGGAGCATACATTGTTTATCTGGTTTCATGATGTGATGTATCTGCATCCTTGTGTCTCACTTGGTTTCCTTAAGCAGAATAATTGGAATACGTTTTCAGCCAGTTCTTGAATTTCTTTGTATTCGGATCAGGCGTTGCAGAATCGCTGTGCTCCCGTGGCGTTGTTGTGAGATTTCCTTGTTTCACGTGTGTTTGTGTATATTTTCTTTTGTCCCTGAATTCCCTTCCCCACAGTGTGAACTCTTAGCTGACGTATTGTGCGATGTGTCCCACAGACAACCCCCGTGGCCTGTGAGCTAGGGCACACACGTTCACAGCATTGGGCTCCGGGTTTTGCAAAACTACTGTGGCATTCGAGTCTTTAACACTGCTCTCTCATTGGGCCAGAGAAGATGCAGATTTTCCACAGCTCTGTGGTCTGTATCTCGAGGCACTCCCCAGAGGCTCGAGGAACCTAGGCAGAGCTGGAAACAGGACTCTCCAACCATGGAGGCCTGTGCACAGCCTCAGCCCAACTCTGGTAGGGACGCGGTGCCGCGAAGGCTCAAAACCTCAGGTCAGTTTTCACCTTCAGGTTTTCTCAAAGAAATCTCATGAAAAACCTGCCACGTGGATCTCGGGCCACAGTGTGACAACCTTGGAAGGTGAGAGGGGGGCGTGGCTCTACCATCACCCCCGTGAGGTCAGGTACAGTGCAGAAAACACCGAGGAATGGAACGGTCCAGCTGTGGCTTGGGCCCCATGGAGCCACACTGTAAAGTCTCCACTCCTGGGATGTGGAAAACCTGGGAAGCTCGTAGTCTCAGGAACTAGTGCAGTTTCAGGCAGTCATGCACATATTTTTCAGAAGATAATGTGACAGCTCAAAGCGTCTCATTCACTGGGCCACAGGTCACCGTGTCACCTTTACCTCAGAAGCCCCCGAGGCTCTGCTTCCCCATGAACCACGCAGCCATCCCAGCCTGTGTGCAGGAGGCCAGATGACTCAGGTCAGCCGTGTCTCTAGGTCTCTGCAGGGCATGGTACTGGGTTGCCTTGGGTGTCAGATGAAGTGCTGTGCTTGCCCTGTTTGACCATGATATTGTGTCCCAGTGAGGAAGGATTAAGTTCATACCTGGGTCCTCAGGATCAGGCTGCTCCAGTGCATGGGCTGGGGAGATGGAACAGTTCCAGGGCGCCTGGGACCCAGAGGTATCTGTAGGCATGGCCTTCTCTGGCACAGTATGCGAGGAGGGACTTGATGCAGGGGTGCAGAGCCCTCAGGCTTGCAAGAGTGCTGTGGTCAGCTGTCATGAAACAAGGTTGTGCTTTCAGTCATTTGGTTCCAAGAAATGGCAGCTCAATGCAGGCCACATGAGGTCCGCAGCATTGGGAGGAGTGTGAAGTGGTGGCTCGGGGCAGCACAGGTGTGGGGATGTGGGGTGGCCCCTTGGCTGGGCTTAGGGGTTGAGCTGACTTCGGGAGTCTTAAAGATTGAACCCTGCAGCGGGGGTGTAGAACACTGCCACTTCCTTTTCCCTGCAGAGGACGTCTCTCCTGGGTCCAAGCTTGTCCCCTAGGGTGGGGAGGCAAGGTGGTTCCTTCCCTTCTCTCTTAACAGCCAGCACAGATTTTCCACTCTTCAGGACCTCTGCTCCTCCTTTCCTGCTTTCTAAAGCTCTTTAATCATTTACACTAAATTTGTTTGTGTACTGTTGTTTGGGTTCTCTCTGAGGGGAGAGAATAGACATTAAGAACTTCCAGTCATCCTTCAGCCTGAAGTTCTACAGGAGGATAACTGACAATATTTTGGACCTCAAAAATGTTTAAGTTTTATGTTTAAGCTTTTAGACTATCTTCTCTCACTCCCTTTGTCTTGTTTCTCTATGTACCCTGTCTTTATTTCTTCAGACTTGCACTGCAACTTATTAATTAACTTTCTGTTTTGTCATTGTTTAGTTCTGGGAATCAAACTCACAATCTCACGCTTGCCAGGCAGGCACTTAGGCTGCTGAGCTAAATCCCCAGCCCTTGTCTTGTCATTTTTATTTAACGTATTAAGCAATCTTTTTTATTTTATTTATTTATTTATTGGTACCAGGGATCTAACTCATGACCTCACGCTTGCCAGGCAGGTGTTTGTGCCACTGAGCTAAACTCCTGACCCTTCTTTTTTATTTTAAAAACAAAAAAATTATAAAAATGATAATACAGAATTTCAAAACAAAATAATAGGGGATTAATACTGGTTATTATATTGTGTGCTGTTATCTTCAAAGTACTTGTTCAGACAATAAGATATAAGCAAATTTTATATCAACATTATTTTTTCACATTTGAAATCTGCAATCTCTGGTAAATTTATCTTGTGGCTTTTTATACTTTTCTTTGACTTCTCAGTTTTGTGATTTACTTTTCATTGAAATACTGTCACACATCAATTAACAGTGTAGATACATCCTTGGAAGGGGATGGGTAGGGGTTTTCATCATCAGAGTGTAGACAAACAAAGCGAGAAGACTGGGAAACCAGCAGGTATTACAGTCTTGTGGATATGCTCTCATCAGTGTGGTGCTCCGTTGCTTGAAATGTCTTTTGTGGAGCATGGACACTCATCTCTGTGTTTCTTCTAATACTACTGTGTGGAATCTTGCCCTTTCTGGATTTAGTGATGTTTGATTGTAATGATACACTGAGCTGATCATAATGAGTAAAACTTTTGGAAATTGATACCAAGAATATTTGTTTCCTTCTTTGTAGACTCCAGTGTAAGAGTTATTCAGAGACAGATTTCTCTGTACAAATGAGCCCTTTTGCTGTGTTTTCTCCTATAATCTTACCTGGCATAAATGTCAGAACCACATACGTGCAGGAAAGTTACAACTATCAACTGCTGCCTTCACCCCCAGGACCGTGAACAAGAATTTCATGATTTATATTTCACATAGTTTTCCATCTTGGATAAGTGTACTTTGAAATTTTTAACCATGGTATCCTGCTCCATTGTTACAATCTCCATAATTCCCCTTAATGTGATCATAATTGCCTTCAAATTCATCCTAATGCAACAAGAGAAAACATATTAAATACATTAAGTTCATCAATTAATAATGATTCTACAAAACCAATAACTCACTGGTCACTTTGGAGAATGCTAGGAATTAACTCATTGTGCTGAAAATTGGTAAATAAAAGAAGAATAGAGCGCTGTAGTCTTTTCTAAACAAACTATACTTCAGGACAATTAAATAGTTGATGAGAAGAAAAAGTCTGGCTAAGAAATGCACCACCACCACAATCAAGATACAAAACTGTTTCACCACTCCAAAAGAACTTCCTGGTATCATCACCTTATTCTTTTTTTCAACTTGTATTTTTTTATCAGTACATGTGTGCGGTGTAGAATGATCAGATTCCCTGTGCGGAGCTGGTATGTGTACATAACACATCTCAATTCTTTTGTTTTTTAATCCCTTTCCCCTGTGTTCCTTCCCTCTCCCTCCATCTCTTGGCCCCCATATACAAAAGATCTGTCTCCCTAGTTCTCCATTCTTGTTCCTGGCAACCACTAGTATGTTCCTCTATCTATTTTATCATTTACAGAATGTGACATTTTGAACTTTTTTTTTTAACTGAGAGAAAGCTTCCCTGTGCAATTCAGGCTGGCTTTGAACTGACTACATAGACACGGCTGGCCTCTAAGTTGTGTTGACCTCCAGCCTCAGCCTCTCAAATGCTACGATTACGGGTGTGAGCCTCCACAACCATTTGAAGAATGTGACATTTTGAGATTGATTTCTTTTTTCTGGCACCGGGACTCACACTCAGAACCTTGTGCTTGCTAGGCAGGCGCATGCCACTGAACTGTATTCCCAGCCCTTGAGATTGACTTTTTTTCCTCTAAGCATAATGCCCTTGATATCTTTCCAAGTTGTTAATATGTATCAATCGTGCATTCCTTTTGACCAGTGAAAAGTATTGCATCTCAGGGATATTCCTGAGTCTTTTTAATCATGGTCTGATTAAAGGATATTTTGGGTGCTTCCAGTTTTGTTATGATGGATGAAATAAAGTTGCTATGCACACTTATGTCTTGTTTTGGGGAGAACATTTGTTTTTATTTCTCTGGGATACATGCCCAAGAGAGTGATTTCTGGGTGCTATCATTTGATTATGTTCCCCTAACTCACACATTGAAAAATTATTTCCGGTTGCAGCTGACTAAGCTACTGGGTCACATGATAAGTGCACGATTTCTTTCATAACAAACTGCCAAACTGTTTTCTATAGCAATGAGGTGTTTGTTTGTTTGAAACAGGGTCTCGCTATGCAGTTCAGGCTGGCCTTGAGCTCAGTTTGTAGCTAAGTCTGGCCTCAAACTTGCAAGGATCCTCCTGCCTCAGCCTCCCAAGTACTGGAATTACAAGTGTGCACCACCATGCCCAGCTCTCTATAGTAATGAATCATTGAAATTTCCATCAGCAATATATGATGATCCACTTTTTCTACATCACCAGAATTTGATATTTTCACTTTTTAAAGTTTATCTCGTCTAATAGCTACATAGTAAATCATTGTGTTTGAAGGGGTTGTTCTTTTTTCTCTATTTTTGCACATATATAAAAACAGAAATTTTAACTATCACGAACAATCATTTTACATGGAAATGTAGGGATTTTCTAACTTTCATTAGAAACCAGAGTTCTAATCATTTCTCTAATTGTTTTGAAACATTCCTTAGAGCCAAAAAAAATGACTTTCTGGTTTCATTCTCATATCTGCATCCTGATCTTAAATATTTCAATGTGATTCACATGTTCCTTACTAGTTATTGATAATTTTCTCTATTCGTGATTTTTAGAATAATATTTTATTTTTATGATTTGTCATTTCATGCTTTCTTTTGACAACATCCATAAATTTGAATGCGTAATAAAATTAACATTTTATATAATTTATGTTTTATTTGTATTAATGCTCCCCTCTCTTTGATCTTTCTCTGAAATTCAAACTCCATCTTCTGACCTCTGTCAGTTTGATTGTTAGATAACTAATAACTAATCTCTTGATCTCTCAAACACAAGAACAACCTGATTACCAGGAGAAATCTGAAATCCTATTCAGAACATAGACAATTTGAACAGTATTTAAAAATTTTGTGAAACCAATAAAAGCACACACGTGTAAACATGAGGTATGTATGAACCTCAAAGAAATACAGAGTATCAGAATTGTATTTAAGAGTCCTAAGGTTCACTTCTATCAACAGTTATGGAAATCAGCTTTGAAGCATCTCAATATAGATTCAAATGAGCACATGAAGAGTTCCTGTACCTTAGCCTACCCATAGACACCTGCAGGAGTCAGTATACTCACCTGAGAAGAACACATAAGAGTATTAATTTGGTGCTTGTAGATGCAGAAAGCAGTGCTATGTATCTCATACCACATTGGTTGCCAGGGTCTAAAGCACTGTGACCTGAGAAAGATTTAAATTTGTGGTGGCAAGGATGTGATTCAGAGCCACAAATTGCATCTTGAAAATTCTGAATTTACAAGACAGAGTTCCAGAGTTTGTAAATCACATTGAGTATAGACATGAACCAGGGATGGCTGCCAGCTCTGAGAATACACCTGTGTTCTCAGCAGGAAATGGGGCTGTTAAACATCATACAATGCATATTAATGCAGATGGTTTAGATCAAGTCATCTTTCAGAGGGAGAAGTGGCTGTCACCAAGGGAATCAACTGTAATAGGGAGAGAGACAGAATATAAATAGCTTTGGACTATGGACTTGACATTTTGTATTGGTGGAGTCCATATTATTTAACTCATTCTTATATGAATTTCCTTCTCTTCACCACTTTCTATCATTCTGATATCACATGGTCCTGAGTTAATGTATTTTTTTTTCTTTTTTTACTATTTTGCCCCAGACAGCTACAATAGTGTAGAAAAGGAGCGTCTTTTAGAATTTGCCCTTCTGGTGGAACTTGCCTCAGAGTGTCACGTTCTTCTCTTGTCATTCCCAGGCCCTCATCCTAAGTTGTCTTCCAGCATTTTCTCTGCTGCCATGGTAACCATGCAAGGAATGGAGGAGACCACAGTGGAAGCTGGACCTTCTGCGTTGCCGCTGGGGAAGCCTGTGGCTCTGCACCCCTATCTGTGGAAAGGGATGAAAGAGAAGTTCTTGAAAGGGCAGCCTAAGGTCCTCGGTGTAAGTTGGCTGCAAATCTGAGAGGACAATGGTGGTGTGGTAAAATCGTGCCTGATCGACAAAATACCAACCGCTCTGTCCTGCTGGGCTCAGAGCTCAGTGACCTGTCTTGGTAGCAACACTGACTGACATTCAGGCTGTGTCACTGGAAAGTGATACTATACTCATTCACTCAAGTCGTGGTTCCAGTTTAGTTGTGTTTTATACACACTGACTTCAGATCCATTCTAGGTTGTGGTTGGTCCAGGACGATCACATTTAACCTCACTGGTGCCCCCTCCAATCCCACCTCACTGGCCTGCCTTGTTGCCCAGGACCTGTGTAGTTTCTTGTATCTCTCTGGTGCCATGAGAAAGAACCTTCTCTCTTCTAAACAGTTCCTTCTAGACCCTCACGTAGGGTGCCTGAAATAAGGGACACCTAACAGAAAGGTTTATCTTCAGCCTAGATTTTAATCCACTGAGCACAAATCATGGTGGACACTCCAGAGTCTCTTTTTTCCCATTATCTCTTATCTTTGGTAAACTTTGGAAACCCTGTTTTCACGAGGCATGTTATTTATGTTGACACACACTAGGTTTAATTTTAAATATGTTGATAAGTACTTTTACATAGTCTTTACTTTTTAGAGGCACTTTAGGTTTGCAACAAAACTGAGAGGAAGAACAGATTGTTCCACGTATGTCCATACTCATTTGTGTGTAGCATCACAATTATCAACCACCCTCACCTAACAGTGGTTGTGCTACAACTGATGAACTTCCCATGACCCATCAGTGTCACCCACAGTCTGTGTACATAGAAGCTCACTCTATGAGTGGCACGGTCTATAATTTTTGGAAAATTTACAAAGCATGTGTTCACTATTGCAGTACCAGGCAAAGTAATTTCATTGCCCTAAAGATATTCCATGCTTTGCCTAATCATTTTCA
>RJWM01022583.1:0-12500 GCA_004363535.1 Dasyprocta punctata
AGATCTGACAGAGATCACAAGATCCTAGATTTTAAGTCTGATCCCATAATTAAAATGAGACTTTTGAGTTCCTAGGGTGGGAATACTTTGCCTGTGGAAGGCATGTGAATAAGTGATTGTCGAAGGCAGGCTCTGGTTGATGGTAATAGTGGCCACAAATTCTTTCTTTCCCAGAATGCATGCCCCTCTGCAATGGGACTTTGCAGCTGCTCCCATTAAGAGGTAAAATTTACTCTTCCATCCCTCCCTCTGGGTTTTGCCATATGACCTTTTAGCAAATAGAATACTAACAAATATGATATAGCAAGAACTTGAGAAGCACTTGTCCTTTGGCCTTTCCCTCTTTCTTGTTGCATCAGAATCCCAAAACCACCACAAGTGGTCTGAACAAACTCAAGCTAGCATTCTGGATGATAAGAAGTCACAAGGAGGAGAATCACAGTCAGTGATCTCTAGCGATGGCCTGCCAACCAGCAGACACATGCGTGAAGCCATCTGAGAACACCTGGCCACCACCATATCGCTGGCACCACCAGAGGAGCTGCCTGGCTGGCCTGAGTCTACATGTCAATCTACTCCACTGTGAGCTAACACCCCTGGGGCTTTAAACCACTAAATTTAGAGGGTCGTTAAGCAATGACAGACCTTTTATACTCCAAACAGGAAATGCTTATTGAGCATTTACTATGTGGAGGCCATTATTTTTAAAGAAGGAAATTGTAAAATACAATCTCTGTTCTCTGAAAATTTGCAACTTAGACTTAGAAAACAATAAAACTAAGAACACATAGCAGAAATAGAAGGGTCTTCACCACTGAAGAGGCATCGGATGCTTTAAGAAAATAGAAGAGCAAAAGAAAAAGAAAATAGGAGGCTGGAAGGGAAGTCTGGGGGAGGCTTCACAGAGGAAGTAAGATTTTAGCTACATATGTAAATGGTGAACTGTGGCAGTGAGGGGAGAAGGAAGGAAGTGCAAAGCAGGTGAATGACAGAACAATTGGGTTTTTAAAGGGACCTACCCTCTGCTGCAACAGTCAGCAGAGCCCTGGTCCTCGGTAGGGTGTGTTAAACACAGCTGCCTTGATCTGAGAACCCCTGGCATCCATGGTCCTGCCTTTCATAGACCCATGTGAATGGCACTGCTGAGTGAAACCACCTGTCAACCCAACTCAGATTCTGATAGCCCCTTTCAGGCCTTCTCTCTGAACTCCTCTGCTATCCATTCCTGGTGCCCAGGCTCAGTCCTGACTCTGACTTCTGCCTGACCTCCATAAAACTCAGAGGGTGTGATCTCAGCACATGATCGAATATGGCTTAGGCCTCCAGCTTCTGAACCTACCGACTTAGTCCTCTGATGTGGCCTGATGTCCAGATACCCAGTTTTCAGCTTTCTGTGAGATTCATCCCTTCCTCCGCATGTGAATACCAAAGATCACTAGTGGGCCAGAAACAGAGCAACCTGTGTGCTACTGAAGCTGTGGTAGATTATTTGCAAAGATGGCTGCAGCAATTGCTCTCATTGCTGCAGGGATGCATTCTCTGGAATGAGATATTGCAATTCAAGATGTAGAATCTATTTTTCTACTCTCGAATTTTGACTGACCTTTAACTAACTCAAAAATGGTGTTGTATGACATCTAAGCCATGGTGTCAGGAAGTCTTGCAGCTTGTAAGGAAGTCCAGGCTAGCCTGCTGGAGGATAAACCATATGCACCAGAGATAAGCCACTTCGACTGACATCCTCCACTATACGCAGAAACATAAGGCCCCCAAGCAACTCCAGTAGAATGCCTCCTGTCTGATGCCAGCCTAATTGCTGATGCAGAGAATAAAATAATTGAGCCACTACATTTGGGGTGTTTGTTACATAGCAAGAGGTAACTAATACAGAAACATAGAAGAAGAAGGGATTAACCTTATTGTGAGAACATTACTTAGGCTTTCCACAGATAATTCTATGTTTTTCTCAGGTGTTTATCTACCCAAATGAGTCCTGACTGGTAGAATTTCAGACTGAATTAGAGAGGGAGATAATATCAGGTAGAGGATCAACACTGAATAGACCAGTCCTGGCTGGGGGCCAGCCTGAGTGGGAAACAACGGTCTTTAAACTGCTTCTGGTTTTCACCACAAATTATACTATCAAGTTTTTTCCCCACTTCATTTATAGTTCGAGGCCCATAAATTACCTCAAGCACTTGTACATTAACAATAACTCTCATATCAATGACAGACAAGCAAAACAGAGTGGGTTGGGGTTGGGGGGGTTACCTACACACAAAAATTCCCAACTGATGTACATAATAGACGCAGGCAGTATTTCAGCCAGCTAGTAAAATTTGGAGTCAAAAACTCATTCCACTCATTCCTTTACTTTCCAAATAAAGGGGTTTTTTCCTTTTCTCTGCTGAAACTTTGTTTTTTTTTTTTTATCTTAAACATGCACAAGGGAGATTATCTGCCATCTCCATCAAACAAATACAAAATGAATATTTTAAAGTTCATGAAGAAAGAAAAGCCATTATCCTAGTCTATTCTTATACCAAAGTTTCAAACAATAAGCCCATTCTCCTCAGAAATGACAGAAGAACTACTACTAAAGATAATTAACACTAGAAATACTCTTTGAAGGTTGTACAGGGTAAGATAAAAGCCCAAAATAGGAGTCATAGCCTGGGATCAAGGAAGGGACCAACACTACTCTTTACAACCAAAGCTAATTGTGGTCTTTGCTTCTCAGAAAGGGCTAGCAATGATATGGGTACCATAAACTTGGCAGAAGCCACCTATAATTTTCCAAGAGCAAAAAAGGATGAGAGGTCACAGAGTAAATTCTAAGCAAAGGAGAAATAAACTGCTAACCACAGGCAGTTCCTCTTCCATTCTAAAAAAGGAGCTTTCTTTGAATTTGCTGAGAAATCTGTAGGAAATGAGAGGGGGAGTTGAAATGGTCAGAGCAATGGAAAGACTAGATGCAGAATGGGAATAGGAGGTGAGGTGAGAACACAGATGTCACGTGAAAAGTTTTAAGACCTCTTCTTTGCTACTCCTTAAAGCTTTCATCCAACCACCTTACTATCCAAAACCTTGAGAATTGGGTTTGGAGTTTAAGGTTGAAACACCTCAAAAAGGCTATGGGACAAGGGCACAGGCCTTATTACGTTTGGATTGTACTAATCAGGGTTATACCTGTAAGTCACTCGTTTAGGATCCTGTAACTGAATTATGGACTAGATCAGAGAGCGATCCCATTTCATAAGCACAGCCTCCTTTCCCTCATTTCTTTCCACCTGGCTTCTCAAGGCACGGAAGTGGAATGAGGCTCTTCCTCCATTGCATGGGCCCAGGGACTATATAAAACAATAGAAGTATAAAGAAGAGAAGAAAGGGAGAAAAAAAGGAGAAAGGGAGAAGGAAGAAGGAAGGAAATACTTCAAACTTTACACCCTCCTTTGCTCCATTCACTGTGATGTCAACTTTGTCAAAAGCCTAGTCACCATATCTACCTGGATCTTCTTGGAATTCTCTATCCTGTTCTGTTAGTTCTACTTCTCTGTTCTGGTACCAGAATCCTATTGTTTTTATGTTACTATGACATCATAATATGCTTCAACTTGATGGGACCAGCCCCCTCCTCATCTTGTTTTCTATTTTCAAAGTTGATTGAGCTTTTCTTTGACTTTTATTCCTACTTCCATATAAATTTATTCTCAAATTGAATGTACATGCTACTTCGTTCCCATGTTTACTAAGCCTGTGGTTTCCCAAGTGAACCTTGTTTACTGAGAGGACTTCTCTAGAACCAACAGTGTAAACCAGCAATTCAGGTGGGTCAGAAGCAAGGAACCTTGGTTATCACCCAACAATGGAGCAGTAAAGTGACTTTTTCTAGGCTTTAATGTCCAACTCTAGTGCATGACGAGTCTGCTGAAATGCAGTTGCCCCAGGAGACAATTCCAACACAGTTTCTCCTTTGCCTGATTGTACTGCAGTTCCCAGTATTATGAATCATAAACTCCTGCAGGCCAGTGGGATATGAAGGAGGCCCAAGGACCAGCCACCACCAGGCCAGTTCCTAGGTGGTGGCAGTATTAATGCATCTTATTCAAGTACACATTTTGGACTGGATTACTTGCACTCATAGAAAGGAGGCCCCATAGGCTAAATTCACAACATCTGATTTAGCCTTGCATGCACTGTAACTTATTTCAGAGCAAATTTTCCTTCCAATTTCTGCTTTTCTTACAGTAATTTCAAGTGTGTTTCCTTTTCTGGAAATACATCAGCAGGTCTGGGGGGAAGTGTAACGTGGATTCAAGCATACCTGAGGCTAAAATTGTCTTTCAGATTTTCAAGTCAAAGTGGAGTCCTGAGCCCATGAACTGACCTCACACTCTTTAAGTCTCATTGAAATCTAAAAAGTACAACCCCAGGGGCAGAGCTGCAATACAGCAAAGGGTATCAACACAGAGTTAAACCGCAATTTCTGAAATATGAGCAGAACAAGAATAGATTAAAATAGATGCCCATCAACATGGAACAGTCAACTCCTTTCACAGCAAAGGAAAACCCTCTGAGGAAAAATCAGCCAATTTCTCCAACATAACCTTGATAGGTGTTGGGAATGAAGTTGAACTCCTATCTGTTGGGTCCTGTTTTGGATTAAAAACTGGTGATCAACTTAACACCAGCTGAATTAAATCAGCATGGTGCTGAGTGAAGACGGCCCACCTGAGGAAAGTGGCCAGCATGAAGAGATGTGGAGTGGAAGAGTGGCATTGTGGGTTCCCCTAAGTGTTGCTGTTTCAAGCTATTGGTTCTCCTGGAGGAGCTTGTCATGCTGGCTCCCCCAATATGAATTTGGCCATTCTCATCAGAGGAGCTCAAGACTTGTCACTGAGAGTGGCTGCAGTTCACTTCGGAGGAGCTCAGGTCCTACTGTTGAACATCGCTTCCTGGCTCTGGAGGAAAAGATGTGTGCTGTTTAATCTCCAGGATAAGCTTGTCACACTGGCTTCCTGACATGTAGTCAACTGTTCTCATCATTGGAGAAGCTCAGGACCTCACTGTCACTGAAGATGGCTGTGGTACTTTTCAGGGCAGCCCTGGTCCTTGTTTTGAGTGCCACTTCTTGCCTCCAGTACAGAACCCTCAACCTACTAGCACAGACCTTCACCCCACTGGCATAGATTTTCTAGCTTCCACTGCTGACCTTTGGGCCTTTCCATCATAGACCCACAAAACAGACTAGCATGAGTCATTGTCATGAGTTCTAGACCTCCAGTTGGGCTTTTAGGAGGCATTGTCATGGGCTCTAGGTTTTCAACTGGACTCATACAGGACATTGCTATGGGCTCCAGGCCCTCAGCTGGATTTTCTGGGTCTTTGGTGTTGTGGACAGATTTCCTGCACTTCCTTGTGTTTAACTCTGGGTGATCATCATAAAATAATATTATAAATTCTGTGTCCTGTATGTAGTTATTCTCCTTGCAACCCCTGACTACAATAGGTCCTCTGGCAGAACATTTTCTTCCTCTCTTCTTTGGTCTGTCTGAACCTCTCCCAACCACTATTATCATTTATTCATTTATTTATTTGATAAATTTGTGTTAGCACCTCTTCTTAGCCAAGAACAGGCCTAAACCCTGAGTACACAGCAATGAATGGGAGAGACAAGGTCCAGGTTTTTGTGGAGCAAATATTCTAATAGCAAGGCAAACAGTAAAATTACTGGATAATGATACATGCTCAGGAAAAACAATGGTTTGGTCAAGATTGTCTCTGAGACTTGGAGTGGCTGATCAGGGAAGACCTCTCAGAGGTGACCTTCACACTAAACCCTGAGAAGTCAGCAGTGCAGATGTCAGAGGGAACAACATTCCAAGTAGAGGGAGAAGATGGGACAAAGATTCTGTGGCACAAACCAGTTTGAAATATTTGCAGTTTCAGCTTAGAGTTTGCTTCCTCCAATGCATATTTTCAAACGCCACCACCACCGCTCTTCACCTACGCACACACACAAGACTGGACTCTGTGTCCTCAAAGTACCCTATTCTTCATTTCCTACAGCATTATCATCCTCTCAAAATTGCTTTCCAAGAAACTGTTCAAAAGAAAAGACAAACTGTGATGGGGGGAAGGGGAAAGAAAGAAAGGGAAAAAGAAAAAATATACTTACACACAAGATAATTAAGATACTTATACAACTAGTTCCTCTTAGTTCACTGAAAAGAAAGGTTTGTGCTAACATTTTTTGGGCAAGATGTCATATCTTTTATTCTGAATAACTACTATGAAGACAACAATACACAATGTATTAATTATTGTAACTCTCCTACTAACTTCTTTTGAAACTCTGTTTTACTGTTATTTTTCCTTCTCTTTAAAATTAAAAAATAAAAACTAGACTGCTTTCCAACTTGCCCTCAACTTCCTCCAGAGTTATACCCTATGGAAAAGATCATGTTGAATTCTAAACACTAAATAATGTCTAGATATGGAGTATAACTATTCAATATTATTTGGTGAATGAACAATCATTACTCAAAAGCATTCCTTCTGATTCCAAGTTGTGACAATTAGTCATGAAAAGTCTCCTTAACTGGATTAAGAAATGTTCAGGGAATTAGTAAAGCACACTTTGAGGTGTGTCTAGATAAATCTTGGAGGTGTGAATTGAGTTCTGTATGTTCCCGTCTGCTTCTTCTCTGGCACTGTTCTGCTCTGCTTCCCAAACACCCTGAAATAAGTATGTTTGCTCTACCATTACCGCTGCTATCATATTTCTACCTTGGTGTCAACCAACTATGGACTGATCCCTTGAAACCAGGAACCAAATTAAACCTTTCCTGCTTTAAATTGTGGATGTCAGGTATTGTATCCAAGCACTGGGAAAGCTAATATACAATTCCAGTGCTCTTTCCACTATAAAATATTATCTGTCCAATAAATGTAAACTATTACCAGAATAGAACCTTTCTTATTACTCATTTTATGTGTATTTCTTCCATCTTAGCATTTCAATCAGTTCATATCTGGCTAAAAACTAAATTTCTGTTCTCCATATTAAGCTGTTTTATATTATTAGGAAAAAAGAAGAGAAAGATGTTACTTAATTTGCTTCTATTTTTTAATTTTCAAGAAATTCTCTCCCTAGTTTTAATATAATTTCCCCTATCATCACCTCTATAAACAACAGCCAAAAATATCTCCATACACTTGTTACTACCAACTAAGTAACATTTTTTCCCTGATCCCTCCTTCTGTTTTTTTCTCTCTCTCTTTTTTAATAAAGCTCAATATCTGACTTTATTATCACATTTCGTCTGGTGTTTAAATCCCCAATCACTTCCCTCAGACAATCATACTTTTATCATTCCACTCTGTTAGCAACTGCCTATATGCTGACTTTACCCTTGGCACACTAAATTCAAACTCATTCACTCTGCAATCCCCAGACCCAGTAATGCCACATTCAAGAGTTCCCAGGTGCCTACTGCAATAAACGCAGCAATCAAGTCATTTGATTTTACTTTCTCAGGTTCCTAAGCTCATAACTCTCTTCTGCATATACAAGAGTCTAATAAAAGAGGGAAATTTACAGTGCCTACAGCACAGACACTCAGGAAAGAGAACCACAACTTGTCCCAACACTCTCAGAGGTTACACTGTCCAGTGTTTGCTATGCTCTCACACATCCCTTTGGCATTCAGAGCTATGTATAGTGCATCTCAATGGTATCACTTGATCCCCATTTTAAAATAGGAAATATGGTTAGTATTTGGTGGCATTTCTTCAACAAACATTCATTAGCACCTACTGTATGAAAGATTCTGGTCTGGGGCTCTCTGGAGAGAATCACATTTAGCAAAGCAAACAACATCCACATTCTCATGAAACTTACATTCTAGTGGAGTGAGACAGATTTTAAAAAGGAGCCAATCATTTAATAAGATATTTACACAAAATACTAAGTGCTACTGTTAAATATGTATAATATTATGAAGTGCCTGGACAGGAACTGAGAGAGTTGTACTACTTGAGATTGGGTGGTCAGCGACAAGCTTTCTGAGGAAGTGAGCTGAGACTTGGATGGAGAGGTGCCAGCCATGCACAGATACGGAGGAAGAGTTTCAGGCAGGGGAGAATAAGTGCACACACTTGACCTGAAGTGGGAAAGAGTTTAGTGTTTAAGGAACAGAAATCAAAGTCCTGTTCAGATGCCTGGAAACTTTATAGTCAATGTCACTGTGATTCTCTTGGTCTTTTCTCTATGGTCACAAGATGGCTATGATGGTTCCAAACATTCTGACTACATTCGTGGCAGAAAAACTGGAAATAGGACGGTGTACGCTGTATCATCTCAACAGAAAATGAAAAAATGTTTTTCATAAACTCTCTAGCAAAATTCTACATGGTAGTACTTCCCTCAAGTACTTCATAAATACCCATCCATTCAGCAACGAAGTAAGCTGAGAAATAAGTATTTGTCATAATTGAAATATGCTTTGTGGCTGGATGTTTCCCCAAAGCCTTATGTGGTCATGGGGGCAGGCTATCCAGCGGTGGCTGAATCTAGAGTTGGTGATTGGTTCATTGTCTAGTGCTAGGATTAGAGGTGTAAGTGCTACATCCATCATAGGCCAGGTAGCCTGCATAATCTATAAGAGAGGAAAAGAGGTCTACTCCCACCTCCCTTTTGCTCTTGTTGCTTTTGCTGTCATCCTCCACCACAAATTGTTGCTTCTCTGCCATGCTACCCTGCCTTGGAGACAGCTGATCATCAACTGAAATCTCTATGAGCTGTGAGCTAAATAAACTTTTCCTTCCTTAACTTTGGGCATTGGATATTTTGTCTCAGCAACAAGAGAAAACTAACTAAGACAGAATTTGGTACCAGGAGTGGGATCATTACTGTGACTACACCTGACCATATGGTTCAAGAGCCCTTGGGAATGACTTATAGGAAGAGTTGATGTTGCCTGAAAAAGTAGAGCTGCAACACCTTAGGCTGTTCTGTATGAGAGATTCTGGTCAAAGTTCAGAAAACCAGAAGGCTGATGGAAATGATACAGGTAAAGGCCAGGCTTGGGAGGTTTCTGCTGGGAAGAAGGACTGCATTGGCTATTGGTCTCCAGATGATGTGTATTAGGGCTGAGCAGAAAGCTTGTCTGCATTTTGCTCATGTCCAGAAACTTTGCCTGAGATTAAGATTAGGGGCAATTGACTAATCAAACTGGGAGAAGAAATTTCAAGACAGTCAAAGGTTGAGGTGATGGCATGGCTACTATTGGGGCTACTGTTAGCCAGATTTATGTTGACAATCAACAGTAAAGAGCCCAGAAGAATTATTTAAAATGTGAGGTTGACTGGAAAGGAAGCTCCAGTAAAGCTGTGGACTGCAAAGATATAGTAGAGAGGACCTTAATTGCTGAGAAGGATCAGGAAAATACAAAAGATGGCCTGGGGCATCACAAGAAACAGCAACACTTCACCTTTTGCAGGCTAAAAATTACAAAAGTAAAAGAGGAAGCCACAGAGTACCATGTTCCAGAATGGCAGAAGATTCACCATGTTCAATGACAGCAGCATAGAGAATTTGTTCCTCAGAATTGGATTCAAGGTACTCAGTGATCCAAGCACTTGACTGCTACTGCCAAGAGAGAGGGAAGCTTGGTTACTGTTCCTGCTGGCAGTAGACCTTGGCATCATTCACATGGCACTTGTTTTAGGTGCATGCATAATGCAAGAGTTGTGAGGTTAAGGCTTTTACCCTGATTTCAGAAGGCCTGGGAGACCAGGCAATGTGTCCCTGAGAGGGCATTGTGTGAAGCTGTGAGTGTGAAGTCAAAGGTGCAATGAGACACCAAAAGTTTAGAAAAGTCAAGAACATAGATCATCTAAGGAAATCTGCAAGGAGGCAGCAAAACAGGTCTAAGAGAGAAGCCATGGGAGCTACTACCACCAGAATTGCTATAGGGTTAGAGCCACCCAAGCCCTTTGGAGTTCACAACTTGCCAATGATTGCCTCAGATGCTGCACATGGAAATACAGGACTTAATGTTTGTCCCGCTGGACTTTGGACTTGCTTTGGTTCCATTCTTTTGTATCTCCCTCTTTGTAACTTTTGGAATGGAAATTTTTATCTTTGTGCCATGGTATATTAGAAGTGTTTAACTTTCTTTTTATTTGTACAGGGGCTCACAGCTAAGAGTTTGCCTTACATCTCAGAGAAGACTTAGGACTTGAACTTTTCAGCAATGCTGAAACCATTAGGACGTTGACAACTCTTAGAGATGGACTAAATACCTTTTGCACAAAGGGATGTACATGAGTCCTCAGGGGACCAGAGATGGAATGTTATGGTGTCTCTGGATGTCCCCGCCAAAGCCTCATGCATTTGGAGGGTTAGGCTTTTCAGAGGTGGCTGAATCTAGAGTTTATGATTGGCTCATTGTCTGGTGCTGGGATTAGAGGTGTAAGTGCTACACCCACTGTAGGGTGGGTAGCCTACATACTATATAAGGGAGAAAAAGAGGCTTGCTCCACCTCTTTCTGCTCTTGTTGCTTTTGCTATCTTCTTCCGCCATGAAGAGTGGTCCCTCTATTATGCCACCATGCCTTGGAGCCAGTTTATTATGAACTGAAACCTCTGCAAACTGTGAGCTAAATAAACATTTCCTTCCTTAAATTTGGGTGTTAGATATTTTGTCTCAGGCAACAAGAGAAAAATAACTAAGAAAATTGGCTTATTTTGTGTTATATTACCTGGAAATACTGGTGTTCTTAAACAAATGAAATAACAATTAGGTAAAATAATAGCAACTTTTATGGTTGGGGGGAGTAAAGACAAAATCAGTGAACAACGGAAGAACCAAATATCACTGGGCCTTGTGAACCACAGTGAAGAGTTTGTTATTTTTTTTCTGAGTGCAGTGTAAAGTCATGATAGGTGTAAATAAAAATGTCACATTCTTATGAAATCATTATTGTTGCCATGTGAAAAATTAATTGTAGGAGGCAAAAATAGAAGCAAGGACTTAAAATAGAAAGCAGTATAGTTGAGAGATGATGGTAACTTGACTCAGGTAGCATCAGTAGAGATGTAGAGAAGTGAGTAGATGCAAAATAGTTGGATGGGAGAAGTTGCCAATGTGTCAGATCAGAGAGGGGCAAGTCAGGAAAAAATAAACCAGAATCTATAGTCTGAATCTCATAAATCCATTATAATACATTACAAAGGAAAGACTGAAAATAGACTCAAAGTGAGAAAAAAGATGCATGTTTTGGAAGTGTAAAGCTCATGATGCCTGTTAGACAACTGTGTTGGACAGCCCTGCTCCCTCTTCAAGATCAAGGTAATAAATTTGAATGCCAGGAGTGCTGGCTGCTCTTGGCTCATAGCTGAGTTCCTTACCTAGATATTGCCCTTGGTCCAAGTAAACTGGCCTGTCCAATGGTATACATTCTCCTGTATCAACAAATGATTGATGCAAGGGTACTAGGACCTTACTTCTTTGCCTCAGTTTGGAACTATTCTGAAGGGACAGTGATGAGTTCCCCTCAGGGGTTGGCTGAGGTCTTTGATATGACTGTATTGACACTTATCTTCACCTTCTCCCCCAACCAGTTTCCCTAACTTCCTTACAAGTATTATTTCCAAGATCACTTTCCACTGAACTTTGTGTCTAGAACATTTCTGCCAAAACAACTGAGAATATTGAACCTAAATCAGGATCTTGAAGCTGGTCTACCTGCTGGTTCACCAGCTGGTGATAAAATCCTCACCACTGTTGGGACATGCAGTACTAAAGTTTCTGACATTTAGTAGGAGTGCAATAGTTAAAATCTTCACCAGTAGTGAACCAATATTAGACACTGGCAGAACACAATGCATTGACAGGTATACTGTCTTGGACCTTTGAAAAGTAGTTGTTATAAGGATGATGAAATCAGATCACTATTGCTGAGGGTATCAATGTTCTGGAGGAAGACTGAGAAAACCTAAGAGTGACTGGTCACTAATTCATGTGTATTAGGAAAACAAAAGGATCTAGTTGATAATATTTAAAAACAATGTCACATCTTGCACCCCAAAAATAGAAAAAGCTAAAAGCCAGGTTTAAAATGTAATTGCAAAGAGAGCAAAATGAATGGAATATCCCACCTTGCCAAGTCTACTGGGCTGAGACAGGAGTTCTGCCTGGAAAGTGTCCTAAGATTTGGGATGTATAAAGACACTTAGGTTGGTATATTTTAAACATTTGAAGAACCTGGCTCCCCTAAGAAATGTCCCACTGACCTGTGTTGAACACCAGGATTCACCCTTTCTTGTGAATAATATAGAGGCCTGAATCTTGCAGGAAAATACGAGCTCTCACTCAGGGGAGCACCTGCCACCCTAGCACCTCCCTTCCTAGCCAGTAGCTACAATCAGTGATCAAATGAAAATATAACCCAAGCAGAAACCACAGAAGAAAGTCATCATACCTTGAAGGAGC
>RJWM01022583.1:17500-33436 GCA_004363535.1 Dasyprocta punctata
GAAAAAACTCAAATTCATGCAATAAGGAATGAAAAGGACAAAATCACTACAGATGCTGTGGAAATACATAAGATAATCAACACCTGCTTCGAAAACCTTTATTTTCATAATTTTGATAACACAGAAGGAATGGACAGATTCCTAGAAACCTATGAATTACCAAAGCTGAAACAGGAAGATGTAAAACTGCTGAATAGCCCAATTTCAGTTAATGAAACTGAAAATATAATTAGAACCTTACCAACAAAGAAAAGCCCAGGTCCTGATGCATTCACAGCTGAATTCTACAAGAAATTCAAGGAAGACTTAATGCCAACACTCCTCAAACTCTTCAATGAAATTGAAAGAGAAGCAATTCTTCCTAACTCATTCCTGGATGCAAGCATTACCCTAATATCAAAACCAGAGAAAGACTCAACCATAAAAGAATACTAGAGACCAATCTCCCTAATGAACATAGATGCAAAAGTCCTCAATAAGATACTGGCAAACAGAATGCAGCAAGTCATCAAGAAGATTATATATCAAAACCAAGTGGGATTCATCCCAGGAATGCAGGGATGGTTCAACAAATGCAAATCAATAAGCATAATACATCGTATCAATAGAGCCAAAGATAAGAATCACATGATCATTTCAATAGATGCAGAAAAAGCTTTTGATAAAGTCCAACACTCATTCATGATAAGAACCCTACAGAAAATCAGAATAGATGATTTTTACCTCAATCTGATAAAAGCCATCTATGGCAAACCAACAGCCAGCATCATATTAAATGGTCAAAAACTGAAAGCTTTCACTCTAAAGTCAGGAACAAGACAAGGATGTCCATTATCACAACTCCTATTCAACATAGTGCTGGAAACATTAGCCAGAGCAATTAAAGAAGAGAGAGAAATAAAAGGATTAAGGAGGGGCCAGGGATAAAGCTCAGCAGTATAAACAGAGTCCAGGGCAGGCCAGTCTTTGGGGTAAGATCAGATAGAACAGAGCAGGCCGCAGCATTGGGTGGGGGACAGAAAAAAACATACTGCCCACATTTTGTCTTATAAATCTTTTACTTGTCTGAGAGTGACTGTGTGTGAATATTGGCTAAATAATATCTTTTCTTATAGTCATGGTCCAAAATATTTGATAGCTGTTGATAAAACAATAATACTTGGAGGCATTGCTGTGCAAACTGTGTTGGATCATCTATAAAGGATGAGTTACTTTCCCTCTCACAGGTAAGGATAAATTGTACCATTTTGGGGACAAATCACCCTTTCTGGGCCCATGTCATCTTCTCCTGGACTCTGCAATCCCTGAAGATGGATAGCAATGCTTCGTTTAAATCAGAATTCCCAGTTTGTTTAATCCTGCTGTAATTGTTTTCTAAAAGCTTACACTGGACTCTAACATTGTTGCATCCAATCTTAGGCAATAAAGGTGGAACTGGAAAAAAAAAGAAATCTATTCTGTATTATTGATCATCTGTAGTGAGTTTACAAATTATGTTTTCGAAAGAGGAAGACAGATTTCTGGTACTGAGAAACGCAAACAGCAAAGAACTGGCCCTCATAATTTAGCAGATTAACCCAGCCATTCACAGTCAGGTATGTCTTGAAAATCCACACATTAAGGGATCCCTGGAGGTCAGACTTTTGAGTCTAATAACAAAATGATATTGAGCTAAAAATCAAGGGGTCAGGTGTAGGGCAAAAATAAAAGTCTGACTGAAAATGGCTTTCCTTTTTTAACACTTTTACTTAGACCTCAGTTTACAGGACTGCTACTCAGTGTCATGGGTAAATATAAACCACAGCATTTTATTTGAAAAGGAAACAACTACTGAAGCTCTAGGCCAGTCCCAGGCACAGCAGCTCAACTTACAATCACTACCCCCTGAGTCAACTGCTGTAAAATAGACTCTACTTCCAAATGCACCTGATACTTGGCTACGAGTTTTTTACACACCCTCTCTGCACAACGAGAGACAAACATCTCTCCATAGCCCTCATTCCTGGAGCCTGCCCCTTGTCTGCCCTTAGAGAGAAGCAAGGCAAAGCAATCCCTTCATAAAATTTGTGTACGTGGGTGTCAGCTTGTGTCATGGGATCTTAACATGGATGGCAAATTACTTTTATAAGCTATGCTTTGTCTGAAAAGGATGATACATCATGTCACTAGACTCCTTCCAATGGAGCCCTGGCAGTGGGCATGCAGCCTAGCCTGCTTTCCTTCTCTGCTAGACTCCAACTGTTACTCAATTCTCACAGAAAACCCACAGCACCCTCCACATGGCAGAATTTATTCAATTGTCTGGGTTCCCCCCACCCTCTTTACCTTTTCCAGGAGTTATGCCATACCCCAGATGATTCATCTGTGGCTTACAAAATTCAGAAAATAGCTCCAGAGAAGAACTCTGTCTTTTTGCATTTGTTTGTTCACTGACTCTAAAGAGAGTGAACTTCTGGTCAATAATCACTTGCTCCAGAAAGGGCACAACCACTCGAATACACCAAACATCCAAAGATAGTAAAATTGTTTCCGAGCCAGGCAGAAAAAAAAACCTTCCATTTTCAAGGATTCCAGTATGTATCAGGGGGAAGCTAAGAACCCTTCAGTCTTTGCCTGATAATAAGCTTAAATAAAATAAAAGCTAGTATTGTAGGAAAGATAAAATGGAAACTCCTAGAAAAATAACCACAGGATGAGTTCAAGGCCCCAATGAGCCAACTGTAAAGCAGTCTATAATAAAAATTGAATTGATTACCAAAGGGAAAAAAAAGGCATAAGTGAAAGCAATTTCTGACCCAGAGCTCTCTTTCGTGATTTACCTCAGAAAAAGCCCAGGGTAGGATTGTTTTCCTTTGAATCATATTCTCCTTCATATTCAGCTGAAAAAAGAAAATCTTTTTTGAGAGCCATTTGAAGTTCAAAGGACTCTTCAAAATCCATGTGTACAGCCATTGGCGAATTCTTGGAACACCAGTCTAAATGTGAGTATTAATAACAGAAAGTCTTATTTGCTGTAAACAAACTCCAATATCAAATTCCAAGTAGCAAAAACTGATGTCGTGGGTCCCTGAAGTCAAGGGCAGATTTGACCATTGAAGCACTTCAATCCCTCACCATTTAAATGTCAGGAACAGCTAGCAGTGGACAAAAGATACTGTCAGGCTGTCACAGCTAAATTCAGTTTTCTGCTGCTGCTGCTGCTGCTGCTGCCAGTCATAACACAAAGGTGCAGAAATAGCCACACTCCTCATCTTTGGAAAAAGCATCCTACAATTAAGTCACCATTCTGGGATCCCTGCAGGCATGCGAGGACCCACAGGCATACCAGGGAAGATGTAATCAGACTTACATTCTGTTCCTTTTCCTCTTTCACTTCTTCAAAGTTTTTTTCTAACAAACAGAGACTTAAGCCCCTAGGAAAAGTAAGACGCAGCTGTGGCAAAGAGAACAGGCCAGTTTTTACCCTTCCACCATTCAGGGAAGGTCTGAAAACAAATCCTGTTTGGTTTGGGTTTTATTTGGGATTTTCTTTTCTTCTGACTTTTCAGGGAAATTCCTTGTCTTCAGTTGATTCCAGCATAGTCTTGCAAAGATTCAGAAGGTGAAGTCTAAAGAACTCTACCTCTTGTCTTCTTTGTTGATTTCTTTTTATTTGTTTGCTAATTTCAAGGAAAATGAATTTCTGGTAAATAAACATTTGTCCCTGAGAGGTCATAGCCACCAGAGTGCAGTGAAATTTTAAGTTGACCACTTGATTCTCCTATTCTGACTTGCCCTAGCTTCTTGCAACCTATGATAATAAAACTGATCAAATGTACCGCACACTTACAACACGCACCTCACTGTTTCGCAAAATTCCATTTAATTTAATTTAATTTAAAATTTCACATAAGAACTTCTCCACTGGGAGCAGGGACAGCAACACAAATTCCACCTAAACAGAAGCTGAGCTAAGTCAGAAGCTCTGAATGTGACCACTCCCAAACCTACCTCCCAGTCAATCACACCTATGCTCATCACAGATCCACATATCCAAGCCAACTGGAATTTCTTACAAGCACCACAGTTTCTCAAAAACTTCAATTTGCACTCTAGAGTGGTAGTAAATGGCATCAATATCCATCCAAGAACAAAACCAGATACCGAAGAATCATTCTAAATCCTTCCATTCCCCCTGGATCTCCGTGGCCAAGCCCATGGTCACAGTGGTCCTTTCTTTTAAGTGTAAATCTGTAATATACAATGTTACATTCATTTGGGGGAATGGGTACCTGTATATAATATATCTTGATTGTTTTCAATCCCTTTACCCTCTCTGTACCCACATCCTCCCTTGCTTTGATCTCTTTCCCAATCTCCAATAAGTCGCTTTGTTTGTTTCCTATCATCTCCCGTCTATTTTACTCTTCTGTTTTTATTTTAGGTTTCTCGTAAGAGAATTCATGTGATATCCAACTTTCTGTGTTTAACTTATTTCACTTAATGTTATGGTCCCCAGTTCCACTCGTTTTCAATGGCATGATTTCATTCTTCTGTATGACTGAATAATATTGCATTGTGTGTGTGTATATACAGCACATTTGGTGTATTCACTCTTCTGTTGATGGGCACCTAGGCTGTTTCTAGAGCTTAGCTATTGTGAATTGAGCTGCTATAAACATGGTTGTACGTGTATCACTATAGTGTGATGCCAAGATGGTCTTAAGTGCACTTGTGAGGGTTAATCTTAGTTATCAACTTGACTGGATTGAGATATAGGAAATTAGCGTATTTCTAATGGTGTATTTCTGGGTGTGTCTTCTAATTTTTTCAAGGTTTTAATGACTGGTGAACCTCAGTTTCCTTAAATGTCCTCTAATCTGTAAAGCTTTCTCTGATCTTTCGTAGTACCCTGTGGGTACTTTCATGTCAGAACTAACATTCAGTGAATTACAATGCTCTATTTACATGTTCATACGTGCTACATCCTACTGGTTCTGTATTTAGTCTGTCTCTTGAATCTGTGTCTTCTCTCCATTTCCTAGTTCAGGACATCATCTTCATGTCTCACCCAGGTGCCCACATAAGTTCCTTATTATCCGCTCCCAATCCCTTTTCCAAATTATTCCCACTTTAAAAAAAAAGAAGATGAAGAAGAAAAGAAAAAAGAAAACCAACTGAATCACATCGTTCCACTATTCAAGTTGCTGTTGGCTCATCATTTTCTATAGAATAATGCCCAAGTAGAGCTCTAAGAACTTCCCAAGTGATTCCCACATAGATTCATGTCCCAATCACTTTTAACATCACCCATTCCTAAGCCCACAGGGTAACACTCTCTCTCTCTCTCTCTCTCTCTCTCTCTCTCTCTCTCTCTCTCTCTCTCATATCAAGCCACCATGCCTCTCCCAAAAGTCCTTATTCTCAGTTTTCATCAGGCAAACTCCTTATTTTTAAACTCTCCATAAAGTATGACTTCTGTAAAGCTGTCCCCCAGTGAGAACTAATCACCTCCTCCTCTTGCGCATGTTTTCCCACTTTAAATGGCTGTAGACCACTTATCACAATTTAGTTTGCATTATACAAACACCGTATATCTCACTGAACCGTGAACATCTCTAGGTCAAAGCCCAAGTGATGCTAACATCACCCCAGTGTGCTGCTATATTCATCTGAGAAAGCATTTTTAAATCCTTGCCTGGTAAATTAAAGATAAGCATCTTTAATCATTTCCTTCCCTTCACCCACTGGGGGACATGGCATTGGAAACCGCTTAGATCTCTGAATCCTAACATTTTAAGAATTGTAGAACTCAAAGAAACTTTTACAGTCAGTATGATTTAAATTTTACTGAGGCTCATTCCAAGCTCTTCCAAACCTGAAATCTATTAATCCAATGCCTTCTCACTTATAGATTTTGATTCTGTGTTTAAATTATGTGCACTGAAAAGTCAATTATTGATAAGAATGGCAAAGCATGTGGTTTCTTACAAGATCTTACAAGAAGGACTTCTCTTTTCTAACCTTTCTCACAGACTTCCAAAGCCTCTCTTTCAAATATGAACAGCAAAATGAGCTGCAAGTTGGAGAGTTTTGAAGTCCTTTTGGGGCCTCGAATGACTGGTATCACTTCAGAAAATCTGCTCCTTAATTTCAGATTCATAATCACTTATTTCTTTAAAATTTTTTGCCCAGTGACAGAGTCTTCCAGATACAGGAATTGCTTCTACTGCATTGTCAGGTATCAGTGTGTTGTCTGTCTCCATGATCAACGCAGCTTAGAGGAAAGGTTTTAGGGATGGGGTCCAGAATTTTATTTTTCTGAACTATCCCAAAACATGTTCAGTGAGTTTTCTTCCATGAAAAAATGCAAATATATGCCTTGTGCTGTGGATGAAAATTTCTTAATGGTTTCTTAAATCAATGCTCTTCTACAAATAGATCATTACCTGGACCAAACACATGTGGGCTTCCTCCCTCAGAAGCAATGTAATGAGATGGATGCCCCCTCATCCTACTGGTAAGTTGTGAGTTACTTAAGTAAACATCTCTAGGAGCTGTGTATCTGTTAAGCTGTACCTCAGAAAAATATCTAAGGTGTACGACTCACCTCAGGATATCATGGCTTAGAAAAGGACATGATTGTTGTAATCTCAGTGAACCAAATGCCTGGCATAGGTCGCAGTGCTTCAAAGCTCTAGGAACTGAACCACTTCCCCGCCTGGACACATTACTGATGACAGTGGGCTAGGTCTCTAACACACTTCCTCACTTACTGTATCCCACACATGGCACTGAGCTCTCTCTAAGTACATGCAAGTGATCGTGACTTTATCAAATAAGCAAACTAATTGTCCTTGGCCCTTTTTGACCTTTTACATACACATGTGAGTGAAACTCTGAGTATTAAGTAACACTAAAATCAAAAAATAATCGTGGGGCAGGAGACCAGCTTGAGACTTACAGAAAGCCTCTCTCAAAATTAAAAAAAAAATCACAGGACTAGAGATGTAACTCCATGGTAGAACACTTGCCCAACCTGTGTGAGACCCTGAGTTCAAATTCTAGTATCATACATAATAATAATAACAACAACAATATTGGAGCAGAACAGCTCATTTTCCTAAACTACATGATATTAAACCCCTCCTCTTGTAATTGACCAATCAAACAATCTTATTATTATCAAGGAACTTATTTTTAGATACGTGTTTTGTAAATCAGTAACATTTATAATTTGGTATTATTGTTTTCCTGTGTACCTATTTAATGTTAGCACAGTAGAGTTTTTTTCATTTTATTTATTATTGTTATCTTCTATTCATGATAAGAAACCTATAATAGTGATGCAATCTTTACTTACAATAATGATAAAACATTTCTTCTTTAAATTAATATAAAGATTTTAAAAAGGGAAGTGTAGGCCGGAGATACAGCTCAGCGGCAAAGCACCTGCCTGGCAAAGAGCCTGCATGGCAAGTGCAAGGTCGTGAGTTTGATCCCTGGTACCAAAAAAGAAAAGGGGGGAAGTGTAGTTGAAGAAAAATGTACTATATAAAATCATAAAGGCTGCATGAAAAATGCATTTTCAAAACACTGTCCTAGGGAAAAGTCTTTCACATAAGTGAATAATCTTCTACACATGGTGAAGAACTTACACTTTTGACAGCACCAGTTCCAAGAGCTGAGAACACAGAGAAAACCACAAGGAGTATCACTCTGGAAAACTTGAATAAAACTAAAAACATTGTAAACCACTAGGGTTTTTGATGGTACAGAAAAACTCTTAACAGAGATGAGTAATTTTTTTAATCAATACCAAGATAACAGAAGACTAAATGGTCCCTTCTAAACCCTTATCTCATCCTCCATCATGTAACAGAAAATCTCAAGGTCCCCAGTGAGAGTCACTAATGAGATAAAAAAAGAAACACTTTCCTCATCAATCAAAGAAATGTTTGGTTATGTTTTAGTTTTATTGTGTGTTTTTTTTAGAGAGAGTTCTCTACACACCTATTAGAAGCTACATTCTGGTGAGGATGCTTTCAAAATTCCACACTTCCTTTTGGAAATTCCCTGAGACACTCCCTAGGGAATCAGGTGCCAGGAGATGGAAATTACTTCTACTCTGTGTCACCATCATGGACAGCAGCGAGTGCTTCCAGGAACCAAGACATTACTACTCCCTACCTGGTCACGCTAAGATTACCTTGCTCTTCAGATTCTCTCAGTGATAGCAAAATGTAGTTTAAAACCACAGTTAATTTGCCACACTGAAGGAAAATTGTAGAGGAATATAATTAAACTAAGCTATTTTCATTATTTTAATAATGAGAAGAGTGAGTTTGATGTAACACAGCAACCCTGTGGTTTGTAACAGAAAGTAAAATAATAATATGATTTCTGTAATTTAAAAAATTAGTATGGAACAAGACAAGCCTATCCTAATTAACAGTCCTAACCTTGCAAATATGCAGAGGAAAAAAAACAAAAACTTTTCTTCGGTATTAACTTCCAAGAATAAAAATGGTTCAACTACACTTTGATTGCTATTACATCTATAGATCTATAGTGTATACTCTCAAACAAAACATAAGCCAGGCTGTAAAATAAAATCAACACCATAAGGTACATGTGGCAATTTCAGTGTTCATATAGAGTTTATTTTTTAAGTAGCAGAGTGATCATAAAGAATTTCAAAAAAAAACAGTTACCTATATGCCCAGAAGTATTTACGTCCAAAACAAAAAGTGACTACTAAAAAGATAATCGTAGGCATTCAGTATGGCACACACCACAGGTTGTCCTTCGACAGCCATTCTCCGCTTTTTTTTATAGTAATAGAAGCACTTCTTTTTAAGTAGGTCCATGCAACTCAGAATAAAAACTGTATTTGCCAGCCACCATTGAAGGGTAGCATACCAGTACGACTTAAATTCTGAATGATAAGATGTGAGGAAAGACGTTAGGTGAAACTTCCAAGTGTTGTTAGAGTGAGGAGAGGCAATCTTCCACTCCGCTTGTCCTTCTTGCTGGCTGGAGGACAATGTGATGGCTGAATCAGGAGAACTGTCTTAGACCATGAAGTGCCCTGAAGACAGCAGCCCAGGCACATAGCAGAGAAAAGAAAGACCCCTGGATGGCTAAAGCCTTAGAGTACCGACCTGAACCACACCTTTACACTTGGACATGAAAAAGAAATACCTACACTGTTGAAGCTGTTATTTGAGGTTTGCTGTTACTTTCAACCAAACCTGAACACTACACATGCACGTACACATTTCAACCACATGTGTAGCTTGTTCTGATAACTTTAAATTGAGTTGCACTGTTTCAAATTTGTAACTTTTTAGAACACACTCATTCTAAATTGTCTGAAGCATGCTGTTATAAATAAATTGTACAAGTGACATAAAATGAGCCCAACATTTAATCACTTAATGAAAACATTTCCAATGTTCTTAAATTATTTGCATTTCGTAGACGAGCAAAGGAAGGCACAAGAAAAACAAGTAATTTGCTCAAATTTCCTTTCAAAAAGTGTTTAAGTAAATGATATTCTCTACATAAAGCTTAAATTCTGTTGCAATAGGTAGATGGAAATAAGTAAACAGAAAAATAAACATGAATTGGGACATAATGAAAGAAATAAGGATACAAGGAATGCAAAAAAAGAAAAAAATACCCAGACCTCCCAAATTTAAACCCAGTTCAAAAATGGGCATCTGAATCAACTGAGGAATGGATAAAAAAGATGTGGTATTTTTATACAATGAAGTACTATTCAGTTATAAAGAAAGATAAACTTGAGACTTTTATAGGTAAATAGATACTAGAGACTATACTCAGTGAAATGAATTAGACTCACATCTGTAAACATCATATTGTCTCACTAGTGTGAGAAACGGAAAGAGTAAAATCTAAAATATACAATACATATTGTGAAATGTGAAGAAATTATTAAAAAGAAAAAAGGGAACTAGGTGGGGGGAAGGGGAAAGGAAGGAAGGGAAAAGAGAGAAAAAATGCAAATTAGTTCTACTTTTAGTGTCTCTCCGTTCACAGAAAAGGAAATTTTGCAGTAATATCATTTGGAGAATTTTTTATGCTCATGTCTTGTGCTCTGAGTAACTACTTTAAGGATAATAATAGGCAATGTATTAACTATTACTATTCTCCTATCATCTTGTTATGAAATTTTGTTTTACCTTTTTTCCATAAAGTAAAAAAATAGCAAAAACAACAAACAAAACAATAACAAAAAAGAAACCTTATTAGCAAATAAACACACTAGGATTCCCAGCAAATAGTTTATTTATAATCAAAAGTGGTATTTTGCTATAATATTCACATAAATTTTAGCCTCATAATTAAAAATCAAAGCATTGTCTTAAAAACTGAGCATCTGAGATGGATATACACTTCTCAGATGAAGAAATACAAACAGCCAATAAATATAAGAAAAAATGTTCGACAGCATTTTTGCATTTTTTCTCTTTTCCCTTCCTTCCTTTCCCCTTCCCCCCACTAGTTCCCTTTTTTCTTTTTAATAATTTCTTCCCATTTCACAATATTTATTGTATATTTTAGACTTTACTCTTTCAGTTTCTCACACTAGTGAGACAATATGATGTTTACATATATGAGTCTAGTTCATTTCACTGAGTATAGTCTCTAGTATCCATTTACCTATAAAAGTCTCAAGTTTATCTTTCTTTATGACTGAATGGTCATACTGATGTTTCATCTCACTCCAGAAAGAATGGCAATTATCAGAAATCAACCAATAACAAATGCTGGTGGAGTTGTGGGGAAAAAGGAACCTGTCTCCACTTTTGGTGGGAGTGTAGACTGGTGCAACCACTGTGGAAATCAGTGTGGAGATTCCTCTAAAAACTAGGATTGGAGGGCCCATTTGACCCAGGTATTCCCTTGCTGGGTATTTGCCCAGAAGAATTAAAAATACCATACCATAGCAATACAGGTGCACCCTTGTCGATAGCAGCACAATTTGTAATTGCTAGATTTTGGAAACAACCCAAAGGAATCAACCAAGGAATGAATAAAAAAGATATGGTCTTTTTATTATAGTGGAGTACTACTCATTCATAAAGAAGGAGACTTATAAGTAAATGGATGCAGCTTGAGACTTACAAGTGAAATCAGACCCACATGTGTAAACATCATATTATTTCCCTAGTGTGAGAAGCTGAAAGAGTAAATAAGATCCAAAATGTACAATAAATATTGTTGGAAGAAATTTTTTAAAAAGAAAGAGAAACTGGGATGGGGGAAAGGAGAAAAGAAGCAAAGAAAAAAAAAATATATATATATATACAAGATAGTTAAGATAGTTATACTACTAGCTTCTCTTAATTCATTGAAAATAAAGGTTAGTGCTAATATTGTTTGGACAATTAAAGGCCTACATCTTGTACTCTAGGTATAAGTAACTAATTTAAAGATAACAATATGCAATGTATTAATCATTGATACCCTCCTATCAATTTGGGGTTTCTTTTCTCTTGAAAATAAAATTTAAAAAAAGAAGGGATGGAGATGGAGATGGATGGGCAGACAAAAGAGAAAGGCAACCACCTTTAGACCAGTGCTCATGACAGTCTGAGGCCTCAACAAGAATATGGAGCCAGCCCAGCAAAGGCTGCAGGAAAAGACTTCGTACACCAAGGTTCCAGCTTCCCTACGTGGACAGTGCTTTCCTTCCGAGTAACTGCAAGTACCTCTTCCATGTTCCTGCCTGTATACTGTACTCCCTAATACTCCCACAATTCTCCAACACTGTGGGAGTCCTGAAGGCATAATGGCTTCCTCCCCCAGCAGAGCAAATCACTAGAGTTATCTTTTGTAAGAGTTAAGCTAGATGACTCTAAAAGTAATCGATTGTGAAAGAGGCACCAATGGCTACCGGAGATCCTGAGTGCTCTGATGGAACATTGAAAGAAGAGCCGACCTGAAATACAGAGACAAGACCAGTAGCTAACATGAGCACCAAAGAAGCGAGCCAGGCTTCTCACCTTGCACATTCTGCAGAACATGCCATCTCCTCCCGCTGCCCTTCCCATAGGTCCCTGTTACGCATTTCTCTTGCTTTACTCCATGCCTGTAGTAAATTTTTTAAAAGTGCAAAAGTACAGAAAGTTACCAAATGAAAAGTAGTTCTTCCCACTCCTTTTTGTGACCTATCCATCTCTCTTTTCAGATAAATTCATTATATCAGTTTCTGTGCATGCTTTAGAAAAGACATGAAACAACCAAGCAGACAGGAGGATTCAGTCAATGGATATCAGCCAGTCTCTGTCTTCAAACACTTCAGTAGGGAGACAGTGTTCCCATGAACAGATAGTGTCCTTGGCAAAGCAGGAGACTATTCTTGGATCCACAAGATGGGCTCCCTCTCAAGCAAGTGCTGCTACAAAATATTTGACCAGCCAGTCAAAGAAAACCACACTGAGCCCTTATGATGAAAACAGCCTACTCACCCACCAGCCACTCTGTGGCAGATTAATTGCATTGGACCCCTTCCACTATAGAAAAGACAATATTTCATCCTAATTAGAAATGATACTATTTTTTCTCTATTGTTCTATTTAACAGTCACTCAATACAACATTTCTGACCTCAGATGTGTGGGAGTTTTCCACACACACCAAAAAATTCTCCAGCAGAAACTAAGTGTCCTAAAATTTAACTCAATTCTGATACTATCTACCTGAGATTGCATTAAATCTCGCAAGTCGCGGGCTTAGTCCCACAACATGCCCCCTATTTTGGACACAAATTGTAAGCAATAGGTTGTCATTAATACTTCTGACCAACATGCTATAACTCAGGGTGCCTAGGTTACTTTTCTCTCATTGCTGAGACAAGATACCCAATGCCCAAAATTAAGGGGGCAAAGGTTTATTTAGCTCACAGTTTGTGGAGGTTTCAGTCCATCATCAGCTGGCTCCAAGGCAAGGTGGCCCAGCAGAGAGCAACAGTTTCTGGTGGCAGAAGACAGAAAAAGCAAAAAGAGCAAAAGGGGAAAAGCATGAAGAGAAAACTTCTGTTGCTCATATTGTATGTAGGCCACCCACCCTAGGGTGAGTGTAGCACTCACATTCATAATCCCAGCATTGGACCATGAATCAATCACAAATTCTAGAAGGCTGCCCCCATGACTATAAAAGGCTTTGGGGAGACATTCAAACACAAACCACAATATTTAGCCTCTGACCCCTCAAAGACTCATGCACATCTTTTATGCAAAAGGCATTTAGGCCATCTCCAAGAGTTGCCAATGTCCTAACAGTTTCAGCATAGTGGAGAAGTCCAAGTCGAAAGTCTCTTCTGAGATTTAAGGTGAACTCTTAGTTGTGAGCTCCTGTACAAATGAGAAAAAAAAAAGTTAAACACTTCCAACATTCAATGGCACAAGATAAACTTTACCATTCCAAAAGGTACAAATGGGGATACAAAGAATTGTGAGCAAAGCAAATCCAGAATCCAGCAGGGAAAACATTAAGTCCTGTAGTTCTATGTGAAACATCCAAAGCAAGTTGTGAGCTCCAAAAGGCTTCAGTAGCTCCACCCCTACAGCACTTCCAGTGGTTGTAGCTTCCATTGCTTCCCTCTTGGGCCTGCTTTGATCCCCCCTTGCAGGTTTTCTCAGATGATCCACATTCCTGGCTTCTCCAAACCTCTGGGGTCCCCATTACACCTTTGACTTCACCCTCACAGCTTCATTCATTGCCTACTCATGGGAACACTGCCTGGCTTCCCAGAGCTTTTTCTGAAATCTGGGTGAAAGCCTTTATAATCTCAGAATGGTTGCATTCTGCATGGGCCTAAAATCAGTGCCACATGGATGGTGCCAAGGTCTGCTGCCAGCTGGAGCAGCAGCCAAGCTTTCTTGTCCCTTGGTTGTAGAGGTTGAGTGCCTGGATTGCTGAGCACTCTGAACATGATTCTGAAGAACAAATTTTCTATGTCACCACCATTTTGGAACCTGGTGCAGCTGCCATCATTCTGAAACATAGTGTGGCAGCCTCCATTCTGGAACATGGTGCTCTGTGGCTTTCTCCTCAAAGTCTTTCACTTTTGCAGTTTTGAGGCTGCAAAGGATGGTGACTTGCTGCTTCTTATGATGCCCTCAGGCCATCTTTTCTGGTCTCTTAGGAGTTCCTACTCAGCAGTCGAGATCTCCTCAGCTCTATCTTTGCCATCCTCAGCTCTATCTTTGCTGTCCACAGCTTTACTGGAGCTTTCTTTCTGGCCAAATTCACAACATTTTAAATCATCCTGCTATGATCTATACTCTTCATTCTCAACATAAATCTGGCTAAAGGCTTCCAGTAGTAGCCATGCCACCACCTCAACATTCGACAGCCTTGAAATTTTTTGTTGCCAGTTTAGTAGTCTGCCATCTTTAATATTAGTCTCAGGCAAAGTCTCTGGAGATGAGAAAAATGCAGACAAACTTTCTGCCAAGCACTCGTTATCTGGAGTCCAGCATCCAATGCAGTCCTTCTTCCTAGCAGAAATCTCCCAAATCTGGTCTTTATCAACAGAATTTCTATTAGCATTCTGGTCTTTTGAGCTCTGACCAAAATCTCCCAAATAGAACAGCCTAAGGCATTCCAGTTCTTCTCTTTCAAGTGACATCTCCAAACCTTTCCAAACTCTTCCCACAAGCCATTTCCAAAGGCTCTTGAACCACATGGTCAAGTATAGCCACAGTAATGATGCCACTCTTGGTATCAAATTCTGTGTTGGTTACTTTTCTCTCATTGCTGAAACAAGATACCTGACACCCAAAGTTAAGGAAGAAGAGGTTTATTTAGCTCACAGTTTATGGAGGTTTCAGTTCATACTCAGTTGGTTCCAAGGCAGAGTGGCATGGCAGAGGAACAGCAGTTCATGGCAGCAGAAGACAGCAAAAGCAACAAGAGCAAAAAGACAGGAGCACAGTGAGAAATCCTCTTTTCCTCCCTTATATTGCATGCATGTTACCTACCCTGGGATGAGTGTAGCACTCACACTCATCATCCCAGCATTGGACCATGAATCAATCACAAATTTTAAAACCCTGCCCCCATGACTGCAGGAGGCTTCGGGGGGACATCTAGACATAAACTATAACACAGGGTTTCCTATGACCAGTCCTCTAATTTGATAGAGAAGCTCTTAGAAATTAAGGAAATGCTTTACTATGATTTCCTATTTATTATAAAGGATATTAAAAAGTGTGCAGATGAACAGCCAGATCAGATGGGAGAAATGCACAGGGAAGAGTATGAGGCATGAAACCTCCCTGCTCTTCAAATATCTCCAAGTGTTCAGGTCTAGAAGTCTTAAAATCTAGTCTAGTCTAGTATTCATGTAGACATGATTCACTATGTAGACATGATTCATTAAATCACAGGCCACTGATGATCAACTTGACTCTCAGCCTGTGCTGGTAGAGTTTTGACTTGATTGGCTTTGGGGTTAGTGGAGCACACTTTTGGGTAGGTCATGGAGGTGTAGCCTTGGGGTCTATGTCTGGTCCCCTTGCCCCTTTCCTTGCTAGCACCCTTATCCTGCTCTACTTCTTTTTTTTTTTTTTTTTTTTTTTTTTTTTGCAGCACCGGGGATCGAGCTCACAGGTTCGCACCTGCCAGACAGGCACTTAAGCTACTGAGCCAAACTCCCGGCCCTCCTGCTCTACTTCTTGATCATCATGAACTAAGCATCTTTTTCTGCCATGCCTTTCCACTATGATGCTTCTGCCTTAGAGCTGGCTGATCACAGACTGAAACCATGAGCAAAATTAAACCTCTCCTCTTTTAAGTTGCAGGTTTCAGGTATTATGTCTCAACAACAAGAAAGGCCAGGGATATAGCTCAGCAGCACAGCACCTGTCTGGCAAGTACAAGATCATAATTTTGATTCCTGTTACAGAAAAAAAAGACAAGA
>RJWM01022584.1:0-33439 GCA_004363535.1 Dasyprocta punctata
CCTTGCTCACTCCTCCAGCCTCACTGGCTTTCTTCCTCTTCTGCATTCATCCCAAGCTCATCCATACTCCTGCACTTTGCCACTGCTGTTTCCCCAGCTTCTCTCAAGGTGATGGAGATGAGAAGAAATGCCAATCTTTATATCAACGGACTTTGCTTTTTCCTTTGTCTCTTCATAGCAATGAAGAAATGTTCAAAGTCTCATCCCTGGATGTTGCCCATGCTACCTATTTGAACAAATTTTGGTATTTTGGTGGCAATGAGAGGAGCCAGAGGTTCCTTGAGTGCTGTATCCAGAGCTTTCCAAGCTTCTGTCTGCTGGGGCCTGAGGGGAAGCTTGCGTCCTGGACCCTAATGGGCCAGACTGGAGAATCGCGGGTAGCAGGGACGTTGCCTGAGTACCGGAGCCTGGGCCTCGCCTCCTATGTCATCTACACACAGGGACAGGTTATGGACAAGCTCGGCTTTCCTATCTACGGTCACGCAGACAAGAGCAACAAACTCATGCAGAACCTGAGTTACACTTTGCATCATATCCTCATGCCCTGTGACTGGAACCAGTGGCATTGTACTCCTCTGTGAGGCTGGTGGTGTTGGTTGGGCCTGGACAGTCAGTGGTGGTCAAAAAAAGAAAAAAAAAGAATAAACTCCAATCACCAGTAAAGGATGGGTGCTCTTTTGGCTTTGAGTAGGCAGTGAGAATGGTCAACCTGACCACCGAGTTCATGTGGTCAAATCACTCATGAACTTCCCTTAGATTGTCCAGCTTGAAGTAGGTCTCCATTCCCTGGCACGGAGCTCGTGGAATTGCACTCCCCACAGTTCTAGGATCTCAGTGACCTTCCTTCCTCAGCTGCATGATGCTCAGATTGTCTCTTGGAGCTCTGAGAGCATGGGTCAGAAGATTCTTGAGAACTGGCTGGTAAAGAGGAGTTAACATTTTCCTGTCATGGATTTATTCTTTTCCCTTTCCATGGTCTCCTTTCCAATGCTCAGTGAGTGAACTCCCACCACTATGTCTTTAGCAAATAGCCTTTAAAGAAGCTATGGTCATATCAGTTTGATTCACACACAAGTCACTTGATATATCAGGTTAAATGCAATATATAGCAAAGGTCGTTAATAAGAAAATACTGCATGTCTTCCCCCAATACCCACTCCAGGGGCAATAATCCCATGTTCCTTCAAAAGGCTCATCTGTGACATGCAGAGAGATGGCTTATGGGAGAAGCCACTGTGGGAATAAAGAAAGAGAAACTCTTGTAGGTTGGAGCAGGCTCCCTGCCACAGTCTGTTGTCCAACTACTTGACATGACACCCCCTGCAAGCAGTGGGCAGCAAAGAGAACTCTGCAATGGAGCTGGTTGCTTGCATGATGAACATATTCCCTTCTGATCTACCTAAGCCTAGAATTATGCTGTGGAATTTGGGGGAAGCTATACCGTACCCACTCACCACTATAATAATGGCCAATGTTTAACTTTCTTGGATAGTCAAAAGACTAGAGGACTGGTTAGTTCAGAGCTTCCCAATCGTGGCACAATGGGTATTTTGGACCTTGCAGTTCTTTGTTCTGTGAGTTGTCCTGGGCACTGAGGACACTGACAGCATCTTTGGCATCTATCCACTCAATGCTGGTAACACTCTCCATCCCAGAAGCTCTCTCCCTCTTCATTGGGACCTTTTCTATGCACACTGCTCGGCACCAGTGTGGTTCCCAAGCTGCTAGGCAGGAGCCTCCTTAACATCATTCCTGGTTGGTTACTTGTATTACTGCCATCCCTGGTGCTCTTTGAGGATGATCCTCAGCACCAGGAAGTTGCCTTCCACTTATTCTGCTGCTGTTGTTCATATGCCTTTCTCAATAATAGGAAAGATAGCACATCCACTATACTGTAGTTAGACTCACTATCCAGTTGAATTAAGATCTCCATAAGTACTGTTGTTAGGGGATGTTTTGGTTACTTTTCTCTCATTGCCGAGACAAAATATCTGACATCCAAAATGAAGGAAGGAAAGATTTTTTAACTTACAGTTTGTGGAGGTTTCAGTCTATACTCTGCTGGCTCCAAGGGAGGGAGGCATGGCGAAGGTGCAGCAATTCATGGCAGCAGCCAGCAACAAGACCAAATGGGGAAAAAGGGAAAAGCATGCCACCTTCCCTCCCTTATGAGGTATGCTGGTTACCTGTCGCTGAGTGGGTGCAGCACGCAAATTGCCAATCCCAGCACTAGACAATAAACCTATCGCAAACTATAGACTCAGCTGCCTCCATGACTACAACAGGCTTTGGGGGGAAAGCCAGACACTCACCATAATATTCCACCCCAAACCTCCTAATGACTCATGCACATCCTTTATGCAATAGACATTCAGTCCATCTCCAAGAGTTGCCAAAGTCCAAACAGTTTTAGTATTGCTGAAATGTCTGAGTCCCAAGTCTCCGCCAAGATCTAAGGCAAAGTCTTAACTGCAACCTCCCGCACAAATGAAAACAAAGTTAAAAACTGTCATGGTAGAAGAGTACAAATAAACATTACCATTTAAAAAGTTACAAATGGGGATACAAAAGATTGAAATGAAAACAAGTCCAAAATCCAGTAGGGCAAACATTAAGCACTGGAGTTCCACACTCAACATCTGAAGCAGTCTGGCTGTGAGCTCCAAAAGGCTTGAGTGACTCCACCCCTATGGCACTTCTGGTGGTTGTAACTCCCACAGCTTCTTCTCTCTTAGGCATGTTCTTCCCAATCCTTGTAGGTTTTCTGAAATGACCTCGCTCCTGAGTTTTCCAAAATGCTGCATTCTCCATTGCAGCTTTGGCTTCACACTCAAAGCTTCACACACTGCCCTCTCAGGGGCACACTGCCTGGCCTTGCAGGCCCTCTGAAATCAGGGTGGAAGCCTTTATAACCTCAGAACATGTGCATTCTCCACGTGCCTAAAAGCAGTGCCAGATCGTGTCAAGGTCTGATGCCAGCTGGGGCAGTAACCAGGGTTTCCTCTCTCTTGGCTGTAGGGGTTCAGTGCCACTGGGCACTCTGAACCTGATTATGAGGAACAGATTCTCTATGCTGCTGCCATTCTGGAACCTGGTGTGGCCTCTACCACCGGTCTGGAACATGCTGCTCTGTGGCTTTCTCCTCAAAGCAACGTCTTTCAATTTTGCAGTTTTGAGACTGCGAAGCTTGGGGACCTGCTGCTGCTTGTGATGCCCTAAGGGCATCTGTTATATTCTCCTCTTCCTTCTCAACAGTAGAGATCTCAGCTGTCTCTTTGCAGGCCACAACTTTACTGGAACTTTCTTTCTGCCCAACTCACAAGGTTTTAAATTACCCTGCTGGATTCTTTGTTCTTGGTTCACAACATAAATCTGAATAAAAAACCCCCAAAATAACCATGCCAGAGCCTCAACATTCAACTGCCTAGAAATTTCTTCTGTCAAATTAATTAATCCACTGCCCTTAATCTTAGTCTCAGGCAAAGTCTCTGAAAATGAGCAAAATGCAGACAAACTTTCTGCCAATCCACAACACACATTGTCCGGAGTCCAACAACAAATACAGTCCCTCCCAGCAGAAACCTCCCATGCCTGGTGTTTCCTGGTTTTCTGGTCTTCTGAGCTTGACCAGGATCTCCCACATGGAACAGCCTAAGACATTCCAGCTCTACTCCTTCAAGTGACGTCTCCAAACCTTTCCAAACTCTTCCCACAAGCCATTCCCAAGCACTCTGGAGGCACATGGTCAGGTACAGTCACAGCAACCAAGCCATTCCACTGGTACAAAATTGGTGCAGCAAGCAGGGTGGTGTAGCTAAGGGGCAACCATTCATGGCAGTCACAAAACCCAAGAACAAGAAGGGCAAAAGGAAAAAACACACATCCTTCCCTCCCTCATATTGTTTGCTGTCTCCACCCTTGGGCGGGTACCAGACCCACACCAGCAATCTCAGTGCTAGGCAATGAACCAGTCACAAATGGTAGACTCAGCTGCCTCCATGACTGCATGAGGTTTTGGGAGGACACCCAGACATAAGCCATCACGGGGTAAAGGAAAGCAAGATAGCATATTCACCATGAAAGACTCTGGATGCAGCATTTAAAACAACAACATTGCAGAATGGTAAGAGGAGCATGTTAATCACCAAGTGGAGGCTGAGGATCCAAAGTCCAGTGTCTTAATATCCAAACAACAGGCTGCACTTCTCCCTGCAAGGATTTTCCATGGTGGTCGTGGTGGAGGTGGTTGGGTGGGAGGGGCGGAGGGAGGCAGGGTCACAGTGACTCTGAAATAGGGAGAAGGGACTCAGGTATAGGAAATGGGCTCATGAGACCAGCAAAAGGAAAGAGACCTGAAGACTTTGTGAGATGAAGGGGACAGCGAAATGCAGCAGGGAAGGAGACACTGCTCTATACTGCTAAACCAGCGGACTTCAGAAATGTAGTTGGACAGAAGAGTCTGCTGTGCCGACTTTCGAGGGAAAAAGGCACCTTTGCACCTTGGCTGGCTGAGTCTGTCCTGTGTCTCACTGCTGACACACACGGTGTGCTCTCACCGCGGGATCCCTGGTTCCCTGGAGAAATTCCTTCTCTATCAGGCTGCAGTCTATAATTTTATTTATTCTCATTATCTCTTTAGCTGTAAGTCATGTATATTTTCTTTTTCTTTTGATGTTCTATCCAAAGTCATGAAATTTTTACCTGTCTATTTTTTCTAGCTGTTTTATGGTTTCAAATTTTTCACACAGATCATAGATACATTTTTGGCTCATGTGTTGTCTGAGAAAGAGATTCAACTTCATTCTTTTTTTGCACAGATATTTACCCTAGTCCCAGAACAATTTGCAAAAGGGAAGATCTTTTCCCCATTGAATGAACTTGATGTACATAACAATAGTCCGAGAAAAAGTATTGACTGTTTTTGCTGGACATTTAATTTGTTTGCGATTATAATTACTTTGGCTTCATAAAAAATTAGGAAATCAGAAAGTGTGAGTCACCCTACTTCATTCCTTTTGTCAAGATTAATTTGGCTAATAAGAGTCCTTTGTAGCTCAGTATATATTTTTGGAGTGGATTTTCCAGCAGGTAAACAGGTCGTCAGAATTTTAATGCCTGCTTTACTACCTGCACATGTCTCAATGGACGCATTGTCACTTAACAATGTAAAGCTTTCCAATGCATAAACACAGAACATTTTTTGCAGTTATTTAAAAATTTAAAAATTTTTGCAACTTACTATAGCTTTCAAAGAGAAGTCTCACATACACTTGGCTAAGCTCACTAGTGGGTATTTTATTCATTTAAATGCTGCTGAGAGTGAAATTATTTTAATTTTCTTTTTTGAATAATTTATTACCAGTCAATTGAAGCAGCTAGATTTTATTTGGGGATCTTGGATACCATCACTTTTCTGAGGAGGACTATTAGTTAACAGTATGAGATTTAGTTAATAGATCTTTACTCAGTTTTTAGAAATTTTATTAATAAAATCATATTTAAGTGTAGTTATAGTCTTACATCTGTTTTTTTTATTAGATATCTTTAATTTATATTTTCTTCCCCAGTTGCTCTGGATAAAAGTTCTGGTACAACTTTAAACAGGTATGATAATATTCTACTTTGTCTTTATCTGATCTTATGTGGGAAGTATGCACATATGTATGAATGTATGTGTTGACTGACTCATTTGAGACATGGTCTCACTATGTAGTTCAGGCTGGCCTTGAATTCACTATCTAGCACAGACTGACTTTGCACTTGCAGGGATCCTCCTGCCTCAGCCTCCTGAGCACTATGATTACAGGCATATGCCACCACACACAGTTATGTGGGAAATTTTTAGATTTTCACTTTAGAGTAGAATATTAGCTGTGGATTTTCATAAATAGTCTTTCTAGTTTGTGGGTGTTCAGTTCTATTCTTAGCTTTCTGAGTATTTTCACCATAAATGAATGCAAAATTTTGGCAAAATTTCAGCCTGTAGTAATGAAATGACAATTTTTGTCATCTTACTAATTTTCGTATATCGATTGATTTTCGTACATTGAAGCAATGCTATATTCCTGGAATGAATTCTATATTGTAACAATTTATAATTATGCTACTATGCAGATGGATTTCATTTAATAGCATTTTTTAGTATTGCTGCATGTATGTTCAAGAGGTATATTGGTCTGTAGTTTTTATTCTTTCATGTTTTTGTCAAACTTTGGTGTCATGCAATACTGGCTTCCCAGAAAGGGTCAGAAAGTGTTTCTTCCTATCCCCTGTGTTCACACACACACACGCACACACACTGAAGAAAATGAAGAAACAAAACTGAAGGAAAATATTTCATTAGGCTAGCTTTTATGTGGCCAGCAAACAATGGAAATAACATGAATGTTTCTCAAATGGGGAAAGGGAAAACGATGGCTAAGTATATGTAATGAGACCTAACTTTACAATAGGAGGTCTCACTACAGATATGGGTAATGAGAAGACTGGTCCTCAGAAACAGTATTCTAATCACGAGGTGCCAGAACCAGCATCTACATATTCCAGGATTCTAGTCAAGGACATACTAATATATATATATATATATATATATATATATATATATATATATAGCTAGATAGACATAGATATAGATATAGATATATAGATATACAGGGTAGAGTTGCAAGTATTGTGGGTGAGAGAAGGATTTGCCTACAAACATGCTTCATAAAGATTAATTACAGGTGATCATGGAAGTGATGACATGAATTTACATTTGACCATGTTTTTAGAGCAATAAACTAACATGCATATATGTTATTATTTGTAATTGATGCACCAATTAAAACATGAAAAAACTAAAAATAACAAATGATACAAACATAAATGGGAATATTCAAAATACTCAGCTTAGTCCAACACATAATTTAAATGCTTCTTCCTTAGAAAAAACAGGATGAAGAACTACAGATGCCCTCATGGGAAACTTCTCCAGAGAGCTGGGTTGCTGTAATTCCCTCCTGTTCCCACATGGACCTTTGAAGTCCAATCAGCAGCCAGGTGATTTTATTTAAAAGACTAGGCTGCCTGCTGGTTCCACTGGTCATCACTTATTCTTTTGAATATTAATATTTGTTAGTATACACAGGCTTTCTTCTGAACTAAAGATTCATTCGGAATATGCAGCCACGGCTAATGAAAATATCTACGATAAAAATTGTATTGACTAGCCAGGTGTGGTGGCGCACACCTTTAATCCCAGTACACGGGAGGCTGAGGTAGGAGGAGTCTTGTGAGTCTGAGGCCGGCTTGGGCTACAACGGGAGCGCAAGGCCAGTCTGAGCTACACAGTGCAACCCTGCCTCAAAAAACCAGGGCCAGAGCCGGGCGTGGTGGCGCACTCCTTTAATCCCAGCACTCGGGAGGCTGAGGTAGGTGGAGCGTTGTGAGTTCGAGGCTGGCTTGGGCTACAACGCGAGCGCAAGGCCAGCCTGAGCTACATAGTGCGACCCTGCCTCAAAAAACCAGGGCTGGGGAGTTTAGCTCAGCGGCTTAAGCGCCTGCCCTGGCAAGCGCGAGGTTGTGAGTTCAATCCCCGGTGCCGCAAAAACAAACAAACAAACAAACAAAAAAAAAACAAAAAACAAACAAACAAAAAAAAAAACAGGGCCAAGAGTTTGGCTCAGTGACTTAAGCGCCTGTCTGTCAGGAGTGAGGTTATGAGTTCAAGCCCCAGTGCCGCACACACACACAGAAAAAATTGTATTGACCTCAAAGAAGTCATCAGTTACCAGGTTGTTTTGTGCACCTTCCTTTACTTGCAATTTACAAGCACAACTCTGCAAATTATGTGAAAGAGAACTTATTTTACAAACAAAGAGAAAGCAAATGAGTAGTTCAAAGATACAAAGTGGTAGATTCATGGCCTGAATGCATATTAGCATCTTTTCCTCTAGTTTTTGGCTGGCTTAGAAACCCTGAACCTCTTGAGTATTACCTGCAAGAAAGTTTCTTTACCAGTATTAATGCATTAGTCAGTGGGAGAATTTCTTACTTCAAACTCAATGTTCAGAATCCACCATTACTTTGGTTCGAGGAGCAAGGTAAACTACCATAGTCAACACACAGTTTTAGTGAAAAGTGTAGTCCACGAAAAAATAGTAATAACATGACTACTGTGGGTTATTTTGGCAAAAAGAGAGTTTGAACAACTTTCCTAAATCTCTGAAATAAAGCCACACCATAGATACTGAAATTCCATCATTAGAGAGTTTAATGTACTTGTGAAACATCCTCATGCTGCTAGATAAAGATATTAACAAAACTCATTCTATATGAGGTTCTGATTTACCACAAAGGTAATTTGGATTGTTTCACTATCACCAGTTTTCTCCTAGGAAAACCTGAGCAGAATGACTCTTCTTTATACAAAAAAGGCACCTACATGAATTAGCAGCATGGATTTATTTTAATGTTTCCCCTCCAAATTCCATAATTTCATTTTTAATATTATTGGTAAATCTATCCTAGGACACAAAGATACGGCCTAAAGCAGAGGCTTTTGATTAGGGTGAGACTGGGTTTAAAAATGAAGTTAGAGTCTTTCTCACTCTGACTGTGGAATTTTACAATATCACTTAACTTCACAAATAATCAATTGCCTTCACAATACAAGGAAATAATAATACTCATGTACATACAGACATACACAAATCTGCAGTTCACACATCTTATTGCATGTTGTAGAACATAGAACTAAAAGTGGTTGTGCCTGTTGAGGTCATCATGGGCTAGCTTGTTGGGTGAACATGCAAAAGGAACAGGAGAAAAAAACAAAAAGCAGTAGTAGGCAGAAATGAATACACTCAAATAAGTCTAAAATTCAGAAGAAAATAATTAAAAGTACTGTTACTGCATTAGAAAAGATTCAAATGAAACAATCTTCAACACAGGCTTTTCAGCAAAATAGGTCTTTGGGCTAAAAGTAACTCACAAGCTATGACCTTTCAACCCTCAATATTTGTGGTTCAGCTATGACAGGACAGTGGTGACAAAGACTCTTCCAGTCAATCTGAGATACAGATTTCAAGCAAGATGTTCACCAAATAACAGCTCCAGGAAAACGCACCAAGCCTCCAGTCAGCTGGGGAGTACACGAGTAGAGTGTGGATTATCCAAGGGCAAGTAGAATCTCGGTGACTCCAGGGCAAAGAAGCAACTGGAAGTGTGAGGCTGCAGGAGCAGACCTCCTGTGCACCGGCAGCCCTGCGTGTCGCCTCTCTCCTCTCTTGAGCTACATCCAGGCCATCACTGCACCCCCACAATGACAGGACAGCTAATGGTCATGCAGCGTTGCCACACACACAGCATGTGACTACTTTTAAAAACTAGATTATTTTATTCAGCTCTCACAAGAATACCTTGAGGTAAGGTCACTACCATATTAATTTTGTTAGTGAAGAAAATCTAGTTCAGGGAAGATCAGGTAGGACTGTAGGCTCTTAGGTCTTCAGAGTGGGGCTGACCTGCAGTTCATCCCAGAGCCTCATCTCTGTGCGTGAGACTGTGCTCCCGGGTAGAGCCACGTGGATGGTCATCCAGGCTCTCCTGTCCCAGTATCGCCCACATCTGCGTGCATGTGTCTCTAGTTAAGTCACTGTGCAACCCAAACACTGAGCTTGGGCCATCAGAGATAATTAATAATTGTAAGTTGCAACTTCATTTAAAGTTTAGTTTAGATCACAACACTCAGTAACCATTCTTTCCAACACCACAGTTCCTCAGTTTAGTTTGCCAATTAATACCTCTAGGTAGACATGAGTATATTACTCAACCTCTTGTGCTTGCCAATCTAAGAGAAAGTAGCAGCTTCTCTCTTTATAAATTTGCTGCATAATCAGGGGAAATAGTGGTCAAAGTGTCTAGAGACATCCTCTAACACTAGTTAGTGAAATGACTGCTTTTCTTTTTTTTTTTTGCAGCACCAGGGATTGAACTCACAATTTCACACCTGCCAGACAGGCGCTTGAGCCACTGAGCCAAACTCCCAGCCCTGGTTTTTTGAGGCAGGGTCACACTATGTAGCTCAGGCCAGCCTTGCACTTGTGTTGTAGCCCAAGCCGGCCTCGAACTCACAACGCTCCACCTACCTCAGCCTCCCAAGTGCTGGGGTTAAAGGCATGTGCCACCACGCCCGGCTGACTGTGTATTTTCTTGGATGGGAAAAGATGTCGAGGTCATCCCATTAAATAATTTATTAAATTTTCAAAGTCTCAGTTTATAATTATATAAGATTTTAAAAATGGAAAGTGGATCTCTGAAGACCTTTCAGGTAGTAGTCTGAGGCTCTGTAGATAATATGCTAAATTTTCTTGTTATATCCATGTCTACCCTATGGAAAATCTTGAAATACATGTTAGTGTTTTAGTGGAATAATGCCCGTGAAATAAAAGCATATCAATTTCATGCAGTCTCTACACATTTAATGCTCTGTTCCTTTATTTATGTTTGCTATAGCTGTCTCCTGATTCCCAAATAACATTGATGGAAAACAGGACAGAAGTGAGGGAGTTCATCCTCCTAGACCTAACCAATGCCCCAGAACCACAAGTCCCTCTCTCTAGAATGCTCCTTCTCATCTACCTCATCAAAATGTGGTTGGGAACCTGGGGCTGATGCTGGTGATTCTGCTGGACCCTCATCTGCACAGCCCCATGCACTTCTCCTCAGCAACCTGTCCCTGGTGGATGTCTGTTACTCCTCCGCTGTCACTCCCACAGTCATACCTGGGCTCCTGATGGGAAACGAGGTCATTACCTACAATGCCTGTGGGGCTCAGATGTTCCTGTTTGCAGCCTTTTCCACTGCAGGGAATTTTCTGCTGGCAGCCATAGCATATGACCTCTATTCTGCAGTTTGCAAACCCTTACACTATACCACCACTATGACCACGAGTGTGTGTGCATGCCTGACCCTGGGCTGCTGTATCGTTGGCTTCCTGACTGCCTCCATCCACACTGGGGACACATTTTGTCTCTCCTTCTGTAAGTCCCGTGTGGTCCATCACTTTTCCTGTGATGTTCCAGAAGTCATGGTTCTCTCTTTCTCTGATAGAGATGTCAGCAAGATGGTTCTTGTTCATGCAGCAAGCTTTGATAATCTGCTCTGCTCTCCTTGTTATCTTGGTATCTTACATGTTCATTGTTATCAGCATCCTAAGGGTGAGTTCAGCTGCAGGGTACCAGAAGGCTCTGATCACCTGTGTATCTCCCTTCACCACTGTCTTCATCTTCTATGGCACCGTCATCTTCATGAACCTGCAGCCTAGCTCCAGTCACTCCATGAAATGGACAAAATTGTATCTGTGTTCTGCACCATGGTCATCCCCATGCTGAACCCTGTGGTCCACAGGATGAGGAACAAGAAAGTCAAGAGCACATTCAAAATCGTCGTGGTGAAGACAAAATATTTTCTAGGAATATGAGTTTAACGTGGTAGAGTCTGTAATACCCTAGTTTTACTCTTGTTTGATTTCCTGCAAGCACTTAGTGACATCTCAACGAACACACTGATGTGAAATTCTAGAGTGGATGCCTTTCCCTCTTCAAATGTTTGTTTTTTAGAAAAGGGAAGCAGTGTCAGGAATGCAGTGCCTGAAGGAGAACACAGAAGAGGCAGTACTAAATGGATGAATTCTGCTCGTCAAAATGCTGATTACGGGGGCAATTTTTTGCTCTTCCTGCATAAATTTCCTTTCTCATACATGACTACTGACACACATGTAACATAGGGGTGGATACAACCCACAAACATACACCTTAATGGAACCTGTGTGGGCACATACACGTGGGGCCAGAGGATTTTCTGGAGAAGGTGGCTAATACTTTACAAAAATAATTTACATGCTTAATTAAGATATTAAAACATAAAATTCTGAGTAATGTTTATGTTTTGTTGAGTAACTTTTAAGGATTCTCATTTGATATACTGATGGGCTTAAATGTGTGTACGCAGAGTGTTCATGTATTTCATGAAGAGATACAGAATTTTAAGTATATCTTAAATGAATTTAAGTATATTTTAAAATTCTTGTCTTGACTGCAGTCATTTTGTAGACTATACATTTATGCTCTGCACTTTTCAGAAGGATAATTTAGCCATAGCATAACAAAGTGTGTGTGGGGGGGGAGATAAAGGTAGTTTAAAATTTATTACCATGCAATTACAGATATTCACACTATTTAAAAGCTCTGAGATATTAGCAGTGTTCTATGGTTTCCTTCTCTGCAAGTACTTGGAGGTGCCTAATGTGGTTCGTTACTTCCAAATTTGCTTGAGTTGTGTCATCCTACTGTCATACCTACTGTGTTTTTCTCCCCATGCCATTCACACTGACCCCCCACACAGCTTCCTGCCATGGAGCCCTTGTGGGGAAAGTTGCCCCTCTGGAGAATGGCTCCCCGTTTCATCCAGGTCTCTGCTTCAAGTGTGAACCTATCGTGCCAGCCTCCCCGACATCTGACAGGACATTCACTTTCCCTCCCCAGGCATGAGTCAGTGTGGTTCTGCACATGGAAGGCCCCCAGAGGGTTGTTGCCAAGATGACATAAAGGGAGAACGGGAGGGAAACACAGCATGCCACTGATTTTCCAGCTGCAGAAGCCAGCTGAGGTTGGTTTCCCTGATGTTCTTCTCAGTGGAGCTCAGGGAGTTCTTCTCTTTGTGGGGGCTCTGCTTTTTGTTTAATCATGGCTTCTTGGCTCCTGTGCAGATCCCTCACCCTGCTGTTACAGATGCTTCATCCTGCTAGTGCAAGTTTTCTAACTTCCTTCACTGGCCTGGGGGCATTCCCAGTGAGACTCCCTGATGCTAACTTGTGTGAGAATCTGCTGTGGGCTCCAGGCCTCTGACTGGACTCCTGGAGGGCACTGCTGTGGGATCCAGGGCCTCAGCTACATTCTTCGGGTCTCTAGCCTGTGGGAAGTTCTTTTGCTCTGCGACTTCCAGGAAGATGGAAGAGTAGTGGACAGCAGAGAAAATAGCCTCTCTGAGAGACACTGTCTAGACACTGGAACATACCATTTTAAGGAAGACAAAAAGGAGGGAAGTGGGTTCTTTAGACAGAAGAAGAGTCTAAAGTCTCAGTTGACACCCATAGAGAGAGTGAAAAGAGAAATTTCAACAAAGAAGGCGGTAGCCAACCATGCCTTTGCCCATAGCCTGAGTCACTACACAATGGGAGCTGTTGGAATCTGGAGGCACAAGGTCATGGTGTCGGTAGTGGCTGACAACACTGGGGGTCTCTGCAGAGTGATTTGATGTTGGAGGAAATCAGCGACTGTGGAAGACTGTGCTGTCTGGTGGTGAGTGCAGAGGACTCAGTCCTGCTGCTGGAGAGAGTGATTTGCTGGGAGCCATTTTGGAGTTGGGCGTGGATAAGCCTGGAGCTGACACTGTTGCCAGCTTCCTCCAGCAGCTCCTAGTGAGGTGCAGACCCGTGGAGATTGCTTAGACTGCAGCAAGCTCAATGAGTCTGTTCCCAGGGCAGGCCTGCTAAAGTTGTCTACTACTCCATCATAAAGCATCTGCTGACTCACGGGGATATAGTGCCATGATTAGGGTCACTGTCTCCACAGGCTGTCTACTAGAGAATCCAGAGAGAATTCTGGAAGTGGACTCCTTCTTCTTCTTCTTCTTCTTCTTCTTCTTCTTCTTCTTCTTCTTCTTCTTCTTCTTCTTCTTCTCCTTCTCCTTCTCCTTCTCCTTCTGCTTCCGCTTCCGCTTCCGCTTCCGCTTCTGCTTCTCCTTTTCTTCTTTCTTTGTTTTATTTAGTTTGTTTTTTGTGTTTCCTTCTTTTTTATTACTTTCTTTCCTTTTTTTCTTTTTACTGTGAGTGTGGTTTCTGCCCTCCTTCTGGGTGTGGTTTTGTTCTGTTCTGTGTTTTGTCTCTTTTAGCGCTTTCTACCTCCAGTGTCTGCATCAGTTTCCCCAAGCTGGTGAGACCCATCTTTGTCCTCCAACCTACTAGAGATCTCTTTCTCTTTTCCCACTTCTCTGTCTTCTCCTTAATCCATTTTGGGTCCTGACCCTTAAACAGAATTGACATATTGTGGATCTCTGTATTGTATATAATTGGTTTGCATTCTGTTGTATGGGCACAAATTCAGTTTATATGATTGGGGGTTGCAAATCAGGGCTTGGCTCAGTTTATTGTTTTGTTAGGTGTGTTTGGTGCTGTGGTTGCCACTGCAGCCAAAATTAACATGATTGTTCGGGATAGCTGTTGGCCTGATGGCCCAGGACTGAGATTGCCTGGGGGTCATGAAGAGTGCTGAGTCATGGTGCCAAAAAACCAGGGACTGGAATAGGTGAGCAACAGCTTCTCATCTCTAACAAACTAAGGAGGTGGGATCTTCCAACAGACTTGGAGCCCAGGAACCAGCTACACCTGGAATATACTTCAGAGAAGTGATCATCAGCTGGATGTCCTTAATACCACCAATAAAGCAACTCAACATAGGCAACTAACAAGTATCACTCTAGGAATTAAACTAAAAAGATGGGAAATGAGATGACACTTAAACAGCACACAGTTGGAGACACCTAGTTCAGCAAAGGCAATCACAGGGGGCAATGAGGCTGGAAAATCCAAAAGCCCTTTATTATTTATTTTTATTTAAGAGAAAAAAGATACATGTATGAGAAAGACAAAAAGTAAAAGAGGCAAAGAAACGACTAGAGTGAATGCACAACAGTAACATTACAGGTTTACAAAACAGGATGATAGAAACTTGACAATGGTTGCAATATTGCGTATCATTATCTTCAAAATGGTTTACATTAACAGACATGTAAAATTGATCTAATCATGAAAATTAATTGTTCTTTCTTAATAATGAATACATTCAACAGTATGTTCATTTTAGTTATCTTACATATACATATATACAGATTTATATCTTTCCTTTTCCCTTCCCTCTTTCCCCCTTTTCATTTCCCAATTACTTTTGTTCTTTGAGCTGTTTTTTACCCTTACATGGTATTTATTATAGATTTTGGATCATATATACTTTTTCAGTTTCTTACACTAGGGAGACAATATGGTATTTACACATGTGGGATTGATTTATCTCACTTATGAGTATGGTCTCAAGTCATGTCCATTTACTTATAAAAGATACAATGCAATCTTTCTTTTTAGCTGAGTAGTACTCCATTGTATAAAAATACCACATCATTTTTATCCATTCTTTGATTGCTGCACACTTGGTTTGTTTCCAAGATCTGGCTATTACAAATTGGGTTGCTATAAACATGGGTGCACAGATATCCCTGTGTATGATGTTTTCAATTCTGGGAAAATGCCCAGAAGTGGGGTAGCTGGGTTGAATGGGATCTCTAAGCCTAGCTTCTTGAGGAATCTCCATACTGACTTCCACAGTGGCTGCACCAGTCTACACTCCCACCAACAGTGGAGAAGAGTTCCTTTTTCCCCACGATCCCTCCAGCATTTGTTGTTGCTTGATTTTTTTAATCTTGGCCATTCTTTCTGGAGTGAGATGGAATCTCAGTGTTTTTTTAATTTACATTTCCCGAATGACCATTGATGTTGAACATTTTTTCATATATTTATTTGCCATTTGTATTTCTTTCTCTGAGAAGTGTGTATTCATCTCAGATGCCCATTTTTGGATTGGGTCCTCGAATTTGAGGGGCCTGATTTCTTTTAATTTTTTATATGTTTTAGATAGAAGTTCTTTCTCTGATGGACAATTGGCTAAGATATTTTCCCAATTCATAGGTTTTCTTTTCACTCTGTTGGAAATTTCCTGTGGCATGCAAAAACTTTTTAGCAAGATGAGATCCCAGTTGTTGATACTGGGAAGTGTTTCCCGTGCAATTTGATTTCTGTTCTTGAACTCTCTGCGTATTCCTATGTCATCAAGAATTTACCTACTCTGTCTTCTAGTAAGTTTAGTGTCTCTGTTTTAATATTCAGATCTTTGATCCATTTTGACTTTATTTTAGTGCACCGTGATAGACATGGATGTAGTTTTAGTTTATGGCATATAGAAAACCAGTTTTTCCAGCACCATTTGTTAAAGAGGCTATCTTTCTTCCAATGTACATGTTTGTCCCCTTTGTCAAAGATGAGGTGGCTAAGTATGTTTGTAGTTGTGGCTGTATCTTCTACTCTATTCCATTGATCTTCAGGTCTGTTTTGATTCCAGTACCATGCTGATTTTATCACAGTAGCTTCGTAGTAAAGTTTCAAGTTGGGGATTGTGATGCCTCCTGCCTTACATTTGTTGCCCAGAATTGCCTTTGCTATTCTAGGTCTTTTCTGGTTCCAGATGAATTTCAGGAATGCTTTCTCTATTTCTGTGAGGTAGGCAAGTGGTATTTTGATTGGGATTGCATGAAATCTGTATAATAATTTTGGGAGAATGGCCATTTTCATGCTATTTGTTCTTCCTATCCATGAACATGGAATATCTTTCCATTTTCTGAAATCTTCTTCGATTTCCTTCTTTAGAGTAATGTATTTTTCACTGTATAGATATTTTACTTCCTTTGTTAGATTGATTCCTAGTTATTTCATTTTTTTGGATGTTATAGTGAAGGGTGTGGTTTCCCTTATTTCTCTGTCAGTGACTTTGTTGTTTGTGTACAGGAATGCTATTGATTTTTGAGTGTTCACCTTGTGTCCAGCAACCTTACTGAATTTGGTTATTACTTCTAGAAGTCTTCTAATGGATTTTTGGGTGTCTTCTATGTAGTGTATCATATAGTCTGCAAATAATGATAATTTTACTTCTTCGTTTCCTGTCCTTAGTCCCTTTATTTCTTTCTCTTGTCTAATTGCTCTGCCTAATATTTCCAGAACTATATTGAGTAGGAGTGGTGATAATGGACATCCTTGTCTTGTTCCTGATTTTAGGTTGAAAGTTTTCAGTTTTTGTTCACTTAGTAAGACGTTGGCTGTTGGTTTCTGATACATGGCTTTTATCAGGTTGAGGTAGAGACCATCTATTTCAATTTTCTGTAGGGTTTTTATCATGAATGGGTGTTGGATTTTGTCAAAACCTTTTTCTGCATCTATTGAGATGATCATGTGGTTCTTGTCCTTGGCCCTGTTGATATGGTGTATTACATGTATTGATTTGCATATGTTGAAGCATCCCTGCATTCCTGGGATGAATCCCACTTGATCATGGTGTATAATCTTTCTGATAACTTGCTGTATTCTATTTGCCAGTATTTTATTGAGGATTTTTGCATGTATGTTCCTTAGGGAGATTAGCCTGTAATTTTCATTTTTGGTTGGGTCTTTCTCTGGTTTTGGTATTAGGGTAATACTTGTTTCCAGGAATGAGTTATGGAGACTTACTTCCCTTTCAATTTCACTGAAGAGTTTGAGGAGTGTTGGCATTAAGTCTTCCCTAAATTTCTTGTAGAATTCAGCAGTGAATCCATCAGGGCCCGGGCTTTTCTTTGTTGGTAGGGTCCTAATTATATTTTCAATGTCATTAGCTGAAATTGGGTTATTCAGCAGCTTTACATCTACTTGATTCAGCTTTGGTAATTCATAGGTTTCTAGGAATCTGTCCATTTCTTCTGTGTTGTCGAATCTATGTGAATAAAGATTTTTGAAGTAGGTGTTGATGACCTTCTGTATTTCCACAGGGTCTGTGATTTTACCCTTTTCATTTCTTATTGCATGAATCTGAGCTTTTTCTTTCCTCTTTTTGATAAGGCTGGCTACGGGTTTATCAATTTTATTTACTCTTTCAAAGAATGAACTCTTCAATACATTAATTTTTTGTATTGTTTTCTTAGTTTCAATTGCATCTTTTTTAGTATTTTTTATTTAAGCAGAAAAAAAGAAAAAAAGACATATATAACAAAGACAAAAAAACAAAGCAGACAAACAAACACTAGAGTAAATGCAGAACAGTAACATTACAGGTTTACAAAACAGGACAATAGAAACTTGACAATGGTTGCAATATTGCATATCATTATCTTTAAAATGGTTGTTTACGTTAACAGATATAGACATGTAAAATTGACCTAATCATATCAGTATTAATTGTTCTTTCTCAATATCTGATACATTCAGCAGTGTGTTTGTTTTAGTTATCTTACATATGCATATATACAGATTTATATCTTTTCCTTTTCCCTTCCCTCTTTCCCCCTTTTCCCTTCCCAGTTACTTTTGCTCTTCAAACTGTTTTGTACCCTTCCATAGTATTTATTATAGATTTGGGATCATATATACTTTTTCAGTTTCTTACACTAGGGAGACAATACGGTATTTACACATGTGGGTTTGATTTATTTCACTTACGAGTATGGTCTCAAGTCGTGACCATTTACATATAAAAGTCTCAATGCAATCTTTCTTAATAGCTGCTCTAATCTTAATAATTTCCTCCCTTCTTTGAGCTTTGGACTTGACTTGCTCTTCTTTTTCTAGAACTTTGAGGTGCAGCATTAGGTTGTTTATGTGTGTTCTTTACATTTTTCTAATGTGAGAGTTTAGTGCTATAAATTTCCCTCTGAGGACTGCTTTCATTGTATCCCACAGGTTCTGATAATTTGTATTTGCATTTTCATTCAACTGTAGATAATTTTTAATTTCTTCTTTAATTTCTTCTGTGACCCATTGGTTATTTAGGAGAGTATTATTTAATTTCCATGTGTTTATGCAGTTATTGTAGGTTTTTTTGTCATTCATTTCCAATTTTACTGCGCTATGGTCAGATAATATGCATGGAATTATTTCAGTTCCTTTGCATTTACTTAAGCATGTTTTGTGCACCAGTATATGATCTATTTTAGAGAATGACCCATGTGCAGCTGAGAAGAATGTGTACTCTGATGTTGATGGGTGGAATACTCAGTACACATCTACTAGGTCCATTTGTTCACAAGTTTGATTCAGTTCTGTTATTTCTTTGCTGATTTTCTGTTTGGTTGATCTGTCTCTCTGTGACAGTGAGGTGTTAAGGTCCCCTGTTATAACTGCATTATTGTTTATTTGGTTTTTCATGTCCATTAAGAATTGTCTTACACAGTTGGGTGCTCCCATATTCGGTGCATATATATTTATGATTGTGATCTCTTCCTCTTGAAGTTTTCCCCTAACAAGTATGTAGTGACCTTCTTTATCTCTTTTGATCATTTTCGGTTTGAAGTTCATATTGTCTGCAAACATAATAGCTACCCCTGCTTTTTTCTGTGTTCCCGTTGCATGGAGTATTGTTTTCCAGTCTTTCATTTTTAGTCTGTGAATTTCCTTTTGAGTTAAATGTGTTTCTTGTGCACAGCATATTGTTGGGTTTTGTTTCTTAACCCACTCTGCTAGTCTGTTTCTTTTTATTGGTGAGTTGAGACCATTTACATTGCGTGATATAACTGACATGTACTGGCTCATTCCTGTGATGATATCTTTCTGTTGTTGGTTTTCTACGTTTTCTTTTTAATTTTCTGCCCTGCTTAGTGGTTTCCTTTTGTTGTTATTCTTAAGATTGTAGCTACCTTGTCTCTTTCTAGAGTGTCTTTCAGTACACTTTGTAGTGTTGGTTTGGTGGCTGTAAATTTCTTCAGCTGTTCTTTGTCATGAAAGTATCTTATTTCTCCATCAATTTTTAAGGATAGTTTTTTAGGTTACATCAGTCTGGGTCGAAAGTTGTTTTCTTTCAGGATTTGAAATACTTCACTCCAAGCTCTTCTTAACTTAAAGTTTTGTGTTGAGAAGTCTGCCGTGATTCTGATAGGCTTTCCTTCATAGGTGATGTGTTTCTTTTCTCTGACAGCTTTTAGTATTTTGTTCTTGTGCTGCATTTCTGATCCCCTTATTATTATATGTCTGGGTGAAGATTTATTTTGGTTGTGGTTAATTGGGGTTCAGTTACCTGTATTTCAGATTCTCTTCCCATGTTTGGAAAGTTTTCTGCTATTATTTTTGTGAATATTCTTCACAGGTCATTAGTATTGACCCCTGCTTTTTCATTTATGCCTATTAATCTTATGTTATTTCTCTTGGCATCATCTTGCAGCTGTTGAATTGTTGTTTCTTGATTCCTTACTATTTTAAAGAGATCTTTTCTTTCATGGCCATGATCTCCCATGCAGTCTTCAAGATCTGAGATTCTATCTTCAGCTTCATTCAAGCGGTTTTTTAAACTTTCCATGGAATTTTTCATTCCCTGCATTTCCCTTTGCATCTGTTTCATGCATTCTGTTTGTGTCTTATATTGTTCATTCAAAGTTTCTATCATTTTCTTAAGTTCTTCTATTATTTTATCTTGCTCTTCTTTAGATACAAACAACATTTCTTTAACAATGATTCTCATTTCGTTTTTTAGCTGAGAGAATATTTCTGATTTGAGTTTCTCTACAGCTTCATCAAGCTGTTCCTTTACTCCATTTGCTATCATTTCAGAAAGTTCAGTTGTGTGACTACCACTGTCTTCCATTTCAGTTTCTCTTGGGTTTGCTCTCAATGGGCTGGGGTATTGAGACTGCCTCTTGGTCTTTCATTTTCTCATTTTCTTCTAGAACCTGTGTGGCTCTGTGTCCTGCAAGGCTGACTGGATGCTCCCCTGGTGGGTCGTGCTGAGTCACAGGACCTGATAGAGCTGGATCTTGTGCACAGCTAGTGAGGGGGCACACCCGGAGTGTGTGGGTGGAGCCTCCGCCTTACTGGGTGGGGGCCAAGGACTCCCAGTCCCAGGCAGCTAGGCAGAGTGTACCCTGGAATGTAGTGCCACCCAGACCATGAGTCTGGCTGCGTGGAGTTCAGAGCCTCTGGAGTCTCAGCAAGCCTGGGTGAATCCCAGGCCTAAAGTGCCGGGGCCTTGCTCCTGGCTGGGTGGGCCTGCGACCTCTAGGACCTGGTGCACAGGCCTCTCTACTGAAGAATGGAGCTCACGTGCACCCTGTTCTCTGGTGGGGGGAGCCCAAGCTCTCCAAGGCCCTGTAGCTATGCTGGTCAGTTCCTGATGAGCACCTCTGGGGTCCTGGGCTGGGCTGGGTTCAGTACCTCTGTGTTCTGTGAGGCCGGCCATGTGTTCCCCTGGTGGGTTGTGCTGAGTTGCGGGACCAGGTAGAGCTAGATCCTGTACGCAGTTAGTGAGGGTGCCCTCCTAGAGTGTGCAGATGGAGCCTCTGCCTTACTGGGTGGGGCCAAGGGCTCCCAGTCCCAGGCAGCTAGGCAGAGCATGCCCTGGAGTGTGGGCCACCCAGACCCTAAGTCTGGCTGCAAGGAGTTCAGAACCTCTGGTGTGCTAGGCAAGCCTGGGCCTATTGCAGTAGTTTTATAATATAATTTAAAGTCAGGAATTGTGATGCCCCATGTCTTGTCTTTGTTGCCCAGGATCACTTTTGCTCTTCTAGGTCTCTTCTGGTTTCAGATGAAGTTTATGATTGTTTTCTCTAATTCTGTTGTAAGATATGCTATTGGAATTTTCATTGGGATTGCACTGAATGTGTATAACAGTTTTGGAAGTATGGCCATTTTCACTATATTGATTCTTCCACCTAAGAGCATGGGGTATCTCTCCATTTTCTAATATCTTCTTCAATCTCCCTTTTCACAGTACTATAGTTTTCAGTATAGAGTTCTTTTATGTATTTCATTAGATTGATTCCTAATATTTCATTTTTTTTGGATGCTATTGGAAAATGTATTGATTCCCTGATTTCTCTCTCAGTGAGTTTGTTATTCATGCACAAGAATGCTATTGACTTTTGAGTATTGGCTTTGTAAACAGCTACATTATTAAATCTGCTTATTAAATCCAGAAGTCTTTTGGTGGAGATTTGGGATCTTGTAAGTAAAAATCATGTCATCTGCAGATCATGCCAGTTTAAATTCTTCCTTTCCTATCTTTATTCCTTTTATGTCTTTCTCTTGTCTAATTACAATAGCTAAATTTTCCAGGACTATATTAAATGAGAGTGGAGACAGTGGACATCCTTGACTTGTTCCTGATTTTAGAGTGAAAGCTTTCACTTTTGTCCCTTTAGTATGATGTTGGTTGTTGGTTTGCTGTAGATGGCTTTTATCATATTGAGATACTGACCATCTATCTCATTTTTCTGTAGAGCATTGTTGGGAGCTGTTGAAGTTGGAAATTGATGTAGGGCATGACCCAGACATGACCTTAACAAAGGAACAAAGAGCTGTGAAGAATGTGCTACAGCCCAGAAAAACAGCAAGCTCCTAGACAATCCAAGCAATAGGTTGCTAGGCAGGTGGGCTGAAATTGACGTCATCCTTCCCAGTATATAAATAAACATGCAGCATTGGTTGAGCAGTTCCTTTCCTCCCAGCATGAGAGTAAGGACTCCACCTGATGCCAGCTTTCTCTCTTTCTTTATTTTTCTCATCCTCTGGTGTTCCTTCACCCCCAAGAACCTCAGGAGCCACATGGGTCCTGGCATATGGCACCTGAAAAAGGACGGGGTAAGAGAATGAGGGTGAGGGGGCCCTTCTCATGTGACACAAATAGTGGGAGAAGTGAATAGGTATAGGTCAATAGTCATCAATAGAGTGTATTGATACTGGATACATCAGGTGTAAAGAGTGAGGCATTGAAACTCCCTTATTCTCTCCAGCCAGTTATAAACAGACCTGTGAGAAACCCCTTCCCCAGTAAAGAAGAAGAAAAAAAGCTAAAGATTTTTGCTTGAGAGAAGCCTGAGACAAACATGCTTAAGAGAATTCAAAGGGAAAATTGGCTTACAAAAAACCAAAGGGAAAGAAATATACCTCCTTTACCAGGTGCTAGATATGGGGCAAATACATTCTAAAGAATCACAAAGGTATATGGAACTGTTGGTTGTGTGCCTGATTCTAGTACTTACATTTTTGTGGTGGATTTGGACTAGACAGGGTCTTAATAATCATAAGCTTCTTGGGACAACAACTAACCTATAAAACTTCTAAAAATTCAACACTTGGCAGTCATGAGCTAATAATTGGCTGACACCAGCATATCACTGTCTCACTATGGCTTTGTAGAGCATCTTGATATCTGGTAGTATAAATTCTCAAACTCCATTGTTTTTCAAAATTATTTACTGCAGAGGTACTTGTTTCAAATTTCCCAATTAATGTAATTCTACATTTATTTTGGGATTTTTGCATCAATTTTAGTTTTCAATACACTGACATTACACAACTTGCTAAAGTTTTTGAGTTTGTTTACAGAACAAGGAATTGTAAATTTACTTGCATGGGAGGAAATGGGAAAACAGCTTAGAGCAAGGCTAGGGAGAAACAAACCAACAGAAATCTAGCTGGACCTTTACAGACTTTAAAAGGGTTATTTAACAAGAGAAACTGCTGCTTTCTGCTCCTCTCATTACTTCTCACTGACCCCCACACAGGGGAGAAAACCAAGGAGTTCCACCAATCCTGGAGCTTGGTCCAGACAAGGGAGGTAAAGAAACAATGTTGCTTGTTTCAGCTGCAAGGGCAAAATGTTAGCGTTCTCATTAAAATAATGTTCATATTCTTAATATTGGTTCTTAAGGATTGTTAAATCTGTATTAAAATGTTCAAGTGGTAAAATGTTAAAAATAAGCATGCCTTTGTAGATAGAAACTGGTTTAAAGCAATATGTTTGGTTGCCAAGCTGACAGTGGCGGATGGGAATGGTTGATGCATTGTGTCAACTTAAAGTTTGGAAGCTTGGCTGAATGGCTCAGTGGGGAGCCAGAGTTCTCATTTTGTAAACATTCTTGCACTGTGCAGGAGTAGGGCAAAGAGATGGTATGCGTGCTGCCTGCTTACAACGTAGGAGGGAAAAGGAAGCTTTCTCTTCTCTCCTTGGTTCTTGCTACTTTCGCTGTCTTCCACTGCCATGACCTGTTAATCCCTCAGACACTGTTCAACAGGCTTTTGTTTCCTATGCTACCTTCCATCAGAATACTTCTGCCTTGTGCAAACAATTCCATGTGACCTCACTCAGTGCTAATTTGTGCTAGAGGGTATGTTTACGTTTTTGGAGGAAATACTAAATGGCCTATCTGGGTTCCGAAATATGCTATCTGGGGTATCCTGGATCCAAACTCAGAGAAGGAATTGATTTCACCTCTGAAGAAGTTGATGCTCAGTTCTATGACAATGATGCCCCAGGAACCACACCACAACCAATAGAAATGGATGAAGCTAGAACCAGCCTAAATTGACCCAGGATACCCAGAAGATGGTAACCAAAAATAAAACCAAAGGTCTTAATAGATGATAAGAGTGTATGCTAAGTCCTATGATAAAAGTATGTTAATTATACATAAGATTTTTGTCCTTTCCGAATTCTTTTACTAGAGATCTCTGCTAATTGACCTACAACAAATCTGACTAGTCCATTCGTAAGTAGAAATTCTATGATTGTAAAAAATTAGTGTAATTCAATTGGGCTAAAATGTATTTGAGTGCACTCTGATTGTGTAAGATGTTTGTCGGTCTGCCTGTGTGTCTGTTTGTCTGTTTGTCCAGTCTGTTACAGGTGTTGTTGGGAGTCAGCTGAGCTGGTTATCATTCACACCTGTGGAGTCAAAGCACAAGTACCTGTACAGGAGTTCCCAAGTGGCATGGAGCACCTAAGAAATGACCTGAACGCACGGGGTGCTGGAGGTGACAGGTGTTCCAACCCCGAGGACACGGGGCATAAGAAGAGAGCTGCTTCAGCAAAGGGACATGGTACAAATGCATAAATAGCTCTGGGGAAATTAGAGAGTACTTGCAGACACCAGCAACTCTCTTATATTTCTATGTCTGTTCGAATCTGTACAGATTGTCTGTCCATGTTTGTCCATTTGTCCATTCTGTAAACAGTTGTTCCTTTTTATTTTGATCTCAACAATGTTTCTCCTTTTTTTAACATTTTTGGGTCATTTAATCAAAGTTTAATTTGGGTAATAGACTTCAAAAGCATGCTTCCACCTGGGTTCCCAGTTAGTCCAAATGATGCTAAAATTGGTTGTGTAAATGAGATATATATTTTTGTTATTATGGACCTGAGAGACTCTCATTGTTCAAAAATAATATGTTAAATGTTATAATTGGGTTTTTCATAAGTCATTAAAAATTATTAAGATGAGTAAACGAAATCCCTTGGGGGGGATTATTGGACAGGACTCCATTTGATGAATAAGAAAGCAGCTGCCTGGTAACATCTCTTGTTCATTGATTGGAGGCCCCAGTGATCTCCATAGCTTTATGGGAGACACCCTAATTAAAATTATATAAAATATTATTGTAATATGTTCACATTGGTCATCATCAAAAGAAATAATACAATAAGGGCATTGATTTACAGTGCCCATACAAAGGTTTCATATGGCTATGATAGATTGTTATTAGCCTCATGATATATTTATGTATTCATGCCTCCAGATGTATAAGTCTTCAAAAATATAAAACAGATTGTTTATGGTGACAAACTTTTGTTTCAGATTGAGTCTTCTGCCTTTAGCAAAAACTTATGAGATGTACATCCCACTAAAGGTCAACAAATTAGGTAAAAGCTTTTATGTATTAGATAGGGATGACTGACCAAAAGGGGGTAACATGTTAAAAAATGCAAATTCAAGTGTGTTAAAAAATATCATCCTGATTGCCATGCTATAACATTAGGTATAGTTTTGATTTCTAATTTTCTGCATAACGTATGTAACTGTTTGTTAACAGTCTACAGGTATTCAAATGTTAGAACATCCATGGTTGTGAAAAAAATAATGGACCTATTTTGTGTTCTAAGATGTTTGATATTTAGATAAGATGATAATGCATCTACTGCACTGTACTGTTAATCTTTTCTTTTGGATGTTCAAAAACTGAAGTTCAGAGACCAACAATTAGAGAGATAGATGGGTCAAGAGGATAGTCAATATTTTGGCCCTAGCCCTCTAAGGTCAATGAGGACCCAGGATATTAGAGAACCTCTGCTGTGACATCCAATACTCAGTGAATCCCTGGTCTTCTGATTAAGGAGACTATGAAACCACAGAAGTAAGTGATGATCAGTGCGTGGTGTGCTTAAGGAGAGTCACCAGGAGAAAACATCTCCCAGGCTTCCACAGAAAGCAACTTGGTCAAGCAATGGCCATGACTCATCTGAACGGCTGACACTGGCAAGAACTAAGAGGTGCTATACATGGTTCCAAGGCATTTCCTGAGGAGACTTAACTGACCTTGATAAAGAAACAAAAGAGCTGATTGTTTTTAAAACAGATCTTACCTTAACTTGGTCTTGAATATCCTGAAGAAAATGTACAACTACTAGAGGTATGTAAATCAATGCTAAAGTAATATGTTATAAAAGAAACTCAAATCGCTAACACCTTTTGACAATTGCCAGCTACACTGGTATCTGACTACTATTATGGATTATTGGACTGCACAGGATTTGAATTGCAGAATGCAGAGACTTAAAATCTTTGGACTGCACTTAAAATAAAAAGATCTTCAGAGCTCTCCAAAACAGCTCCTCCAGCTTCAACTGACCACACAACCTGTGCAACAACAAAACAAAAAAGATAGATATGTCGGGAGCTTTTGAAGCTGGAAATTGACCTTGGGCATGACTCAGTCATGACCTTACCAAAATAACAAACAGTACTGGGTCAACCACGTGAAGAAGTTGCTACAGCCCAGAAAAACACCAAGCTCCTAGACAATCCAAGCAATGGGTTGGTAGGCAGAGGGGCTGAAACTGATGTCAACCTTCCCAGTATATAAATAAACATGCTGTGTTGGTTGAGCAGTACCTTTCCTCCCATCAGGAGAGTAAGGGCTCCACCTGACCGCAGCTTTTTCTCTTCTTTATTTTTCTCATCCTCTCACAGTCCTTCATCCCAAGAGCCTCAAGAGCTGCATGGGTCACAGCAGAGGTTTTATCATGAGTGGGTGCTGGAGTTTGTCAAAAGCTTTTTCTGCATCTGTTCCGATATTCATATGATTTTTATCCTTGGCTCTGGTAATATGATGTATTGCATTTATGGATTTCCATATGTTGAACCATCCCTGCATCCCTGGGATGAATACCACTTGATCATGGTGTACAGTCTTTTTGACGATTTGCTGCAGTCTGTTTGCCAGTATATTATTGAGGATCTTTGCCTCAATATTCATTAGGGAGATTGACATGTAATTCTCTTTCTTAGTTGGGTCATTCTCTGGTTTTGGAATCAGAGTAATGCTGGCTTCCAGGAATGGATTTGGGAGTATTGCATCCCTTTCAATTTCATTAAAGTTTGAGAAGTAGTGGAGTTACATGTTCACTACATTTCTTGTAGAATTCATTAGTGAATACATCAGGACCTGGGCTTTTGTTTGTTGATAAGTTTTGAATAGTATCTTTAATTTCATTTATTGGTATTGGGTTTTCTTGGATTTTTAGATGTTCTTGAGTCAACTTTGGTAATTCATATGTATCTGAGAATCTGTCCATTTCTTCTGTATTTTCCATCTTATTAGAATACAAGTTTTCAAAGTAGGTATAGATGAACTTCTGGATTTCTACAGGGTCTCTTGTGATATCACCCTTTTCATTAATAATTGCATGGATTTGAGTCTTTTCTTTCTTTTATGATAAGGTTTTTTCAATTTTATTTAATCTTTCAAAGAACCAACTTTTCTATTCATTGATATTTTGTATTGCTTTTTTAGTCTCCAGTGTGTTAATTTCTGCTCTGATCCTTATAATTTCCTCCCTTGTATGAGCTTTTGGTTTAGCCTCTTCTTTTTCTAGAAGTTTGAGATTCAACATTAAGTTGTTTATATGAACTCGTTCCATTTTCCTGATATGGGTATTTATTGCTATAAATTTCCCTCTTAAGATAGCCTTCGTTGTGTCTCACAAGTTTTGGTTGAATTGTCATTGTCATTCAACTGGAAAAACTGTCTAATGGCTTATTTAATTTCATCTGTGACCCATGGATTGTTCAGTAGGGTGCTATTTAATTTCCATGCATTGATGAAGTCTTGTGGTTACATTTGTCATGGATTTCCAATTTCATTGCACTGTGATCTGCTGGTATGCATGGGATAATTTCAATTCCTTTACATTCATTTAAGCATATTCCATGAGCCGGTATATGCTCTTATTTGAAGAATAAGAGCATGTGCAGCTCAGAAGAATGTGTATTCTGATGTTGTAGAGTGGAAGGCTCTATGGACATCTATGAAGTCCATTTGCCCAAAAGTTTGATTTAGTTCTAATAACTCATTATTGATTTTCCATCTGGTTCATCTGTCTTTTTGTGTCGACAGTGTATTGAGGTTTCCCAATACAATGGTCATAAGGCTTATTTGATTTTTTATATCGATTAGTAATTGTTGTATATAACTGGGTGCACTAATATTTGTTGCATATATATTTATGATTGTTACTTCTTCCTCTTGAATTGTTCCCTTTACCAAGATATAGTGACCTTCTTTGTCTCTCTTAATCAGTCTTGGCTTAAAATTGAATTTATCTGCAAATAGAATAGCAACCTCTGCTTTTTTTCTGAATTCCTGTTGCATGGAGTATTGTTTTCCATCCTTTGACTTTCAGTCTATGGGTTTTTTTTTAATTAAATGTGTTTCTTGTATTCAGCATATTGTTGGGTCTTGCTTCTTGATCCATTCTGGCAGACTCTGACTTTTGACTGGTGAATTGAGGCCTTTAACATTGGTGGTTAAAAGTGATATGTATTGACTTATCCTTGTCATGTTATTTTCCTATTATTGGCTCTTCCTCCCACTTTTTTCTTTTTTCCTTTCCTCTACTTGTTTGGCTTTCCTGGTGGATTCCTTCTGTTGGGGTTCATGGAACTGTTGTCCTCATTGTCTCTTTCCAAAATATCCTTCAGAGTATTTTGGAGTGCTGGTTTGGTGGTCGTAACTTTCCTCAGATGTTCTTTGTCATGGAAGTATTTTGTTTCTCCCTCTCTTTTGAAAGATAGTTTTGCAGGATACATCAATCTGGGTTGAAAGTTGTTTTCCTATGGAACTTGGAGAACTTCACTCCAAACTCTCCTTGACTTGAGAGTTTGTGCTGAGAAGTCAGCTGTAATTCTGACGGGTTTTCCTGTATAAGTGATTTATTTCTTTTCCCTAACAGATTTTAGGATTTTATTCTTCTGTTGAATTCCTGGAATCTTGAGTATGATATGCCTGGAAGTAGCTTTTTAAATCATTATTAATTGGAGTTCTATGTGCCTCACTTATTTGTATGTCAAATCGTTTTTCTCTACCAGAAAAGTTTTCTGTCATGATGTCTGTGAGGATGTTTTTAATGTCATTTGTGGTATGTCCTGCTTGTTTATTACCTCCAATTAATCTTGTTATTCTTCTTTGTCTCATCGAGCAGCTGCTGGATTGATTTCTCATGTTCCCTTGCTAGTTTTGAGAAATCTTTCTTTTCCTGTTCACTAACTGTAAGCCTGCTATCAATATCTGAGGTCCGGTCCACACATTGGCCTAATCTGCTTTGAACACCTTCAGCGGAGTTTTTATTCTCCTGAATATCTGCTTCAATCTGCCTTATGGAATCCATTTGTTTTCTATGTTGTGCTTCCATAATTTGCTTAAACTCATTTATTTTTTGGTCTATGTCTGCTCTAACATCACTAAGTATGGTGTGTATTTTGGTAATCTCCGTAGATATTTGAGAGTGCATTTCTAATTTGATTTTTTTGAGGGCCTCATCCTATTGCTTTGTTATCACTTTGGAGAGATCTGGTAGGGGCTTCTGGGTCTTCTAGCCTCATTGCCTCTGGATTTGCCTTTGGTGAACTTGGTGTCTGAGGTTGTGTCCTATCTGAGGTTGTCTCCTGTCATCTCAATTATTTTCTTTTTTAGTTTTAACTCCTAGTGTGATGTTTGTTAGTTGTCTATGGTGGGTTGCTTTATGGGTGGTATTAAGGACATCCAGCTGATGATCACTTCTCTGAGGTACCTTCCAGGTGTAGCTGGTTTCTGGCCTCCAAGTCTGTTGGAAGATCCCACCTCATCAGTTTGTTAGAGAGGAGAAGAAATTGCTGACCTAGCGCAGTCCCTGGTTCTTTGGCACCATGTCTCAGCACTCTCCATGACCCCCAATCTCAGTCCTGGACCATCAGGGCCAACAGCTATCCAGAACAATCACGTTAATTTTGGCTGCAATGGTAGCTACAGCACCAGACACAGTCAACAAAACAATAAAGTGATCCAATCCCTGATTTGCAACCCTCAAACATATAAACTGAATTTGTGACCATACAGCAGAATGCAAAGCAATTATATACAGTTCATGAATCCACAGTATGTCAATTCTGTCCTCAAGAGTCAGGACCCAAAATGGATTAAGGAGAAGACAGAGAAGTGGAAAAAGTGGAAGAGATCACGAGTAGGTTGCAGGACATAGATGAGTCTCACCAACTTGAGGAAACTGATGCATAGACTGGAGGAACCAAGAGCTAAAAGAGACAAAAGGTAGAACAGAACAAAACCACACCCAGAAGGAGGGCAGAAACCACACTCACACCAAAAAAATTAAATTAAATAAACAAAAAATAAAGAAACATAAAAAAACAACTAAATAAAACAAACAAGAAAAAAGAGGAAGAAGAGGAAGAAGAAGAAGAGGAGGAAGAAGAAGAAGAAGAAGAAGAAGAAGAAGAAGAAGAAGAAGAAGAAGAAGAAGAAGGAGAAGAAGGAGAAGGAGAAGAAGGAGAAGGAGAGGGAAAATGAGAATGAGAAGGAGAAGAAAGAGAAGAAGCAGAAGAGGAAGGAGAAGAAGGACAAGGAGAAGGAAAATGAGGAGAAGGAGAAGAAGAAGGAGAAGGAGAAAGAGAAGGAGAAAGAAAATGAGAAGAAGGAGAAGAAGGAAAAGAAGAAGAAAAGTCCACTTCCAGGATTCTGTCTGAATTTTCTAGTAGACGACCTGTGGAGACAGTGACCCTAATCATGGCACTATATCCCCATGAGCCAGCAGATGCTTTATGATGGAGTAGTAGACAACTTTAGCAGGCCTGCCCCGAGAACAGACTCATTGGACTTGCTGCACTCCAAGCAATCTCCACGGGTCTCCACCCAGCTAAGAGCTGCTGGAGGAAGCTGGCAACAGTTTCAGCTCCAGGCTTATCAGGCCCAACTCCAAAATGGCTCCCAGCAAACCGCTGTCTCCTGCAGGAGGACTGAGTCCTCTGCACTCACCACCAGCCAGCACAGTCTTTCACAGGTGCTGATTTCCTCCACCAAATCACTCTGCAGAGGCCCACAGCATTGCCAGCCACGACTAACACGGTGCCCATGTGTCCCCAGTTTCCAACTGCTCCCCTCATGCAGTGAGTCTGACTATGGGCAATGGCACTGCTGGCTACCACCTTCTTTGTTGAAATTTTTCTTTTCACTCTCTCTGTGGGTGTCGACTAAGACTTCAGAACCTTCCTGGGTCTAAGGAACCCACTTCCCTCCTATATGTCTTCCTTAAAATGGCATGCACCAGTGTCTAGACAGTGTCTCTCAGAGAGGCTATTTTCTCTGCTGCCTACCACTCTGCCATCTTCCTGGAAGTCGCAGAACAAGAGAACTTCCCACATGCTAGAGAACTGAAGAATCTTGCTGAGGCCCTGGATCCCACAGCAGTGCCCTCCAGGAGGCCTGAAGCCCACAGCAGACTCATACAAGTTAGCATCAAGGATTCTCACTGGGAAGGCCCCAGGCCAGTGAAGGAAGCTAGAAAGTTTGCACCAGTGGGATGAAGGATCCATAACAGCAGGCTGAGGGATCTACACAGGAGCCAAGAAGCCATGCTTAAGGCTAAAAGCAGAGCCCCCCAAAGAGAAGAACTCCCCGAGCTCCACTGAGAAGGACATCAGGAAAACCAACCTCAGCTGGCTTCTGCAGCTGGAAAATCAGTGGCATGCTGTGTTCCCCTCCCATTCTCCCTTTATGTCATCTTGGCAACAACCCTCCGGGGGCCTTCCATGCGCAGAACCACAATGACTCATGCCTTGGGAGGGAAAGTGAATGTCCTGTCAGATGTCGGGTAGCCTGGCACGATAGGTTCACACTTGAAGCAGAGACCTGGATGAAACGAGGAGCCATTCTCCAGAGGGGCAACTTTCCCCACAAGGGCTCCATGGCAGAAAGCTGTGTGGGGTTGTGAAAAAGTATCAAGGTCAGTGTGAATAGCATGGGGCAAAAGACAGTAGGTATGACAGTAGGATGACACAACTCAAGCAAATTTAGAAGTAATGAACAACATCAGGCACCTCCGAGTACTTGCTGAGAAGGAAAGCATAGAACACTGCTAACATCTCAGAGCATTTTAAATAGTGTGAGTGTCAGTAATCACATAGTAACAAATTTTAAACTACCTTTATCTCCCCAACACACACTTTGTTATGCTATGACTAAATTATCCTTCTGAAAAGTACAGAGGAAATAGTATACTCTACAAAATGACTGCAGTCAAGCCAAGGATTTTAAAATATACTTAAATTCTTTCAAGATATACTTAAAATTCTATCTCTTCATGAAATATGTGAACACTGTGAGCACATACATTTAACCCTATCATTATATCAAATTAGCATCCTTAGAAGTTGTTCAACAAAGCATAAACATTACTCAGAATTTTATGTTTTAATATCCTACTTAAACATGTAAATTATTTTAGTTAGATATCAGCCACCTTCCCTTTTCCTCCGGAAAACGTTCTGGCCCCATGTGAATGCGCCCACACAGGCTCCCTTAAGGTATCTGTTCCTGGCCTGTATCCACCCCTATGTGTGTCAGTAGTGATGTATGACAAAGGAAATCCATGCAGTAAGAGAGAAAAATTACCCCATAATCAGAATTTTGACGAGCAAAATTCATCCATTTTGTACTGCCTCTTCTGTGTTCTTCAGGCACTGCAGTCCTGACACTGCTTCCCTTTTCTAAAAAACAAACTTTTGAAGATGGAAAGGCATCCACTCCAGAATTTCACATCAATGTGTTCTTCAAATGTCACTAAGTGCTTCCAGGAAATGAAACAAGAGTAAAACTAGGGTATTACAGAATCTACAATGTTAAACTCACATTCCTAGAAAAAATTTTGTCTTCCCCACCACCATTTTGAATGTGCTCCTGACTTCCTTGTCCCTCAGGCTGCAGAACACAGGATTCAGCATGGGGATGACCATGGTGCAGAACACAGATACGATTTTGCCCATGTCATGGAGTGACTGGAGCTGGGCTGCAACTACATGAAGATGACAGTGCCATAGAAGATGGAGACCGTGGTGAAGGGAGAAACACAGGTGGTCAGAGCCTTCTGGTACCCTGCAGCTGAACTCACCTTTAGGATGGTGATAACAATGAACATGTGAGATACCAAGACAACAAGGAGAGCAGAGCAGATAACAAAGCTTGCTGCATAAACAAGAACCATCTCGCTGACATCTCTATCAGAGCAAGAGAACC
>RJWM01022585.1:0-33437 GCA_004363535.1 Dasyprocta punctata
AGCTTTGTAGAATTGCTGGCGTCCAGCCTTCCCTTCAGCTCCTTCCCTGGACCACCCCACCCTGTCTTCCTGACCCTCCAGGCCGTACATACACTTCCATATTGTCACTATGTAGCTCAGGCTGGTGTTGAACTTCTGATGATCCTCCTGCCTCAGCCTCCCAAGGCTTGAGATTACAGATGTGTGCCACCACACTCTGTTTATTACAACTTTTTTTTTTTTCAATGGTACCAGGGATGAACTCACAACCTCATGCCTGCCAGGCAGGTGCTTAAGCCACTGAGCTAAATCCCCAGCCCTATTTTTTGAGACAGGGTCTCACTATGCAGTTCAAGCGGGCCTTGAACTCACTTTGTTGCCTAGGCTGGTCTCAAACTCACAAGGATCCTCCTGCCTCAGCCTCCTGAGTGCTGGGATTAAAGGCGTGTGCCACCACACCAGGCTTTTTTTCACAATTTTTTAATGGTAGGAATCTTGTTAGCTTTATCTAAAAAAAAGAAAGCAACAAAATGCAAAGCAAACAACAAAAAATACCTGCACTTTTTGTTGGGGGCCACAAATCATAATGACTAATTTTCCATACTTCCCTATGTGATAAATGGAAGCTTGGGATTATGGTATCACCCTTTTGAGACTTCCCGTTAACTCTTTGGGGATGGGCCATCCTTTCCCACCTACTAAGACTGAACTAAGATTACTAAGATTAAACAGAACACTCCAGGGCAAGATCCTTCTTAGCATAAGATCATCTCCATTCTCTTGAGTCATCCCAGGATTATCCGATGCCTGCTGAGTCATCGACCTCTGAATCTCCCGCCGACCTTGAATCTTCTGCCAGACCCGCTACACTGTACACACCCAGTAAGTAGTGGCTGCTTTGGAGGATCTAGGTCTCTGCCCATCCTGAGGCATTGACCTTCCAGCCCCCCCATCAGGCATTCCTAAATTTGTCTGTTTCTTATTTCAGTCTTCCTCCACACCCCTCATATGGGCAGTTGGGGATCTTGGCCAGGTCCCTAATAATTTCTTCCACTACTTGCCAAACAACAGACAATAAATATTTGCTAAATCAAACCAATGGATAGCACATGTTTGACATGCGTGTTCTCTTCCCTCTTCTACACTGGGGCAAACACTGCTACTGGATCTTAGTGCTCTTCCCTACAGAGCCTGGAAGCAGCTTCAGCAGCCCTCAAGCATGGCTTTGCACTGAAGGAGCCGGTGCTGGCTTGCAAAAGGAAACTGCTGGGTGCAGTGGTGCACACCTGGAATCCTAGCTGCTTGGGAGGCTGAGAGAGGAGGGTTACAAGTTTGAGGCCAGCCTGGGCAATTTAGTAAGACTCTAGCTTTAAAAAAAAAAAAAAAAAAAAGGTGGGGGAGGCTGAGGATGTAGCACAGCACAAGAGCATCCCTGGGTTTAAACCTTAGTACTAAGAAGAAAAATAAAAAAGAAAACTGTTTCAAAATTCTAGACAAACAGAATCGTTTTCTCCTACAGTTTCATTGTTAATTCCATTTGTAAGATAAAAAAGAAAAAATATAAATTATCAAAATGTCCAAGTTAGGGGGCTGGTGATATAGCTTAGTGGCACAGTGCCTGCCTGGCAAGCATGAGGTTGTGAGTTTGATCCCCGGTACCAAAAAAAAAAAAAAAAAAAAGTCCAAGTTACCATGATAAATACCAAGGGGAAGAGCCAAGGAATTGCACTGGAATAATAGGGCTAGAAGAACTAACATCTATTGATAAGCAGATGGCTCACTTTTCCAATTTTGGAGATATTGGATTGATATTAATGATGCAATAGTGAGAGTGAGCCTACAGGGTAGGGAAAGTTTACTCAGCCTCCCTAGATAAACTGGTTAGCTTTCTCATTACTGGGCAATAGATCTGACACCTGCAAGTTAAAGGAAAAGAGGCTTATTTTGGCTCATGATTTCAGAAGTTTCAGTCCATGGCTGGCTAGCTCCAAGGCTATATATATATGTGTATGTGCATATATATATATATGTATATATATATATATAGTGGCAGAAGGGCATGGCGGAGGAAGGTTGCATACCTCGTGGCATCAGGAAGTGGACTCCATGGGAAAGGGTCCAGAGAAGAAGGAACCAGAGACCAGATACAGCCTCTGAAGTCACATCCTGTAACTGCTTCCTCTAACCAGGGGCTCCTAACAGCACATTCAGCTATGAACTCATCAATGGATTAATCCATTAATAAGGTCAGTGCCCTTACCATCCAGTCACTTTTCAGGAATTTCTTAAACCAGTCAAGCTGACAATCAAGATGAATTTTCACACAAGGATTCCTGGCTAGGAACTGAAGGGAAAACTGACAAAGACAGACAAACAGGAGAAAAGCACAACAAACTTATTTCAATAGTTTTATATGATGTAGGATCTTCAGAAATGAAGACCCAAAGGCTCAGCGAAAACTGTCCACAATTATGCTTGATTTCAATAAGGAATGGACAGCTGTGTGGAAATGCGGTTGTACACAAGAGCATGACCTAGTGGTAGTAGGTTGGATGGGGAACCCATTGAGGCCTGTTTGCTCAGATTCTTCTTGGCCTCTCTGGGCCATTCCTTCCTACCTGGTTTGAGACCCAGCTCTTCTGGAATGAGGGTCTAACTCCCCACTGCCTGGCAAGCATGAGGTTGTCAGGCAAGGTAGCGCAGAGATTTTCTTTATGGCCAGTTCTTGCACACAAAGGCCAGGAGTAATAAGCTTTAGGTTTTATGACTGGCTTTAGGGGAGAGATGTTCTAGTTTTATAACCTGCTTTAAGGAAGAGGAATTCTAGCGTCTAGGACCTGCCTTGGGTGAAAGGGGAACAGGAGAAAGACGGGCAAGAGCTTCCCTTTCCTTCAGCTCAAAGCATAGTCCACTCTCCATATCTGTGAATTCTGCATTTGTGGATTCAACCAATTTGTAGATGGAAAACATTCAGAAAAAAAAACTTGGATGTGTCCTGGATGTACACATTTTTTTTTTCTTGTCATTCCATACACAATACCCTCTAACAACTATTGACACAGCATTTGCATAATACTAGGTATTACAAGTAATCTAGAGATGGTTTGAAGTATACAGAGGAAGTATCCAGATTATATACAAAAAATACACCATTTCACATAAGGGACTTGAGCATTTGTGGATTTTGGAACCAATCCTGCACAGATACTGAGGGACAATGGTGTCCCACATGCCAAGGTACAATATTTTGAATTATCCTGGTCTGGGCCTCAACAATCCTAAAATTTAGTGCTTAGCTCATGGAATCAGCAAGAACTGAAACCTTTCAAATAGCGATGATTATTTTTTTTATCTTGCAGTACTAGAGATTGAACCCAGGGACTAGCACATGCTAGGCAAGTGTTCTACCAGTGAGACATACCCTTGGCCCCAAGTAATGATTCTAATACCACGGAAACAGGGCCCCCATCTGAGTTGCACCCAAAAATCAGTGTGCAGGTTGAGAATTCTGGTGTATTTCAGTGCTAAGAGGGAGGTAAACAAGAGTAAGACTGTCAGAGAAGCGCTTTCTTTTTTTCCACTGCCTCCAGCCTCCCTTGCGCACACATCCTCTGAACCCTGATTGTTATCTGCCGCTCAACCATCCTGACATTTCCCTTTGCTCTGCACAAGGCGTCTTGTGTATCTGCATGACCTGCCCGATGTGGGAGGCTCTGGAGGAAAACCAGAGCACTACCTCCTCCTCTTCCTCTCAAATGTAGTCATCTTTTCTGAAAACCACGCTTTAACACTGTTCAGTGATACTGAGAAGAGACTTCTTTGACTCTTAGTTTGGAGCCAGAGGACCAAACAGGCACAGTTAGGCTATTTACAAGTGCTGAATTTTCTGGGGTCAATCTCAGAGGGAAATTGGGGTTTAAGAGGTCATAAGGTTAATTGTATTTATCGAACACTTATGAGCCTCTCTAAATCAGAAAAATATTACCATAAAAGTAATTTTAAATTTTAACCACCTGAAAATGCAGTATACAAATATAGAAAGTGTATTAAGGCATCACATTCCTCTCTGCCTTCAGAAACAGCCCAACAAGGTTAATAAGGCCCCAGGATCAGCACTAAGAATGGAAATGTTTATTTACCAAGCTAGAGTAGGACCATGAACATCCCATAACTGTTTGTGCCATTTCAGGATAAATGTTTCCATTGTGCCTCTTGTACAGGTTTTTGGACAGATTTTTGTAGTCCTATCTGTTCTCTCCTCATGGAACTGTCTTCTACCACAAGCCTACTTTTTAAACTGCAGTCCACTTGCAAGCTATTGCTTCTAAGGGTGATGTGCTAGAAAAGCAAGGGCCAGATTTCTTTGAATGGTGTACGAAATAAGCAGTAATAAGGTCTGAAGAAGGCTCTGAGAGACTTTCCTATGAATCAAGTGCATTAAATAAGGTGATAAACCTTGTGCCATCTAATTGAACTATGTAGTCCTTTTATACTCTGAAATTTTGGGTCGCTAGGTTGCTGGAAAAACACTTTCTGGATAAAGTGTTGCAATTTTAAAATAAGTCCATAGTGGTTAGAAAATTAAATTTTGTAAGAGAAACATTTCTTAGAAAGTTTCAAGTATATTCCTGAAAAGTTTTATGTAATTCACTCTGGGTAGTCTATTTAAAGGAACCTTGCTGTGACTCTTTTCCCCAAGTACAGAAGACTTAAAAAACATACGCTAGCTTTTTCCATATGTTAACTTGCTGACAGCAGGTCATGTTGGTTTTCTGAGTTTTTAAGGGTACAGTTAAAAAAAAAAAGAAAACTGGGAAGATAAGAAAGGAATTTCCATATCCAGGAATAAGGCAGCATACGTATTCAGATCAACCATCCACAAATGCTCATTAAATTATTTTTTTCTTTTGGCTTCTAAGAAGCATCAGCAATATAAGATAGCAAAGCACTAGGGTCCAAAAGCAAGGGGCAAACAAGACCTCGGAAGGTTAAGTGGACCCCTGCTGCTACTTATATGCTCAGGGCTTTCACTAAGTTGGGCAAACTTGAACTTTGTTTCCGGGGTCCTCTTGGGACAAAGAGAAGAGAATCACGGCCCTGGATCTGCCCCTCCTTTCACTAACATGGGTCAACCCCACAGGACAGGGGTGAAAAAAGAAAAAAGTGAATGGACTTTCACTGTCGGGCCCAGGAAATGACAGGAAAGCTTTCTCCTGTGGGAGCAGAGATGGACGGGGGAACGGCAGGGATCTGGCCTGAGAAGTTGGTACTTCCGCACCTTCCAAACTTTGGTGGTTTATTAAAATAAACAAAAACAAACAAAGAAATCATTAAATTGTCCCCAAGCTGTGAATTTAGTTTGAGGTGGTTTTGTTTAAAGTGCCTCTGGGTGTCTTAACAGTTACCAGGAGTTATCAAAAAATACGGTGATGTTCCTTCTCTGTCCCCTTAATCCGTCTTCCCATTTGAACTCTTTTTTACTTATTAATTCCTCCTCTACAGTGGGCATGTACAGTCTGGAAGAACAAAGAGTGGGGGTTCTACTGTTGGTTAACTGTGAACTTAGGCAGTTTACTTACACTCTTAGATTCTTGATCTATAAAATGAGAGTAATCATAGTATCAGTATCTTCCCCTATGAGGTTGTTTTAAGCAATAAACTAGATAGAGCATTTACTACAGTGCCAACCTAGCAATGTCACTTCTTTTTAAATTTATCCATCTTATCCTCCTCTCTCCAAATAACATTTATGAGCACTTAAAAAAATGTTTGTCAGATCCTTCTCTAGGTCTTAGCGATACAAAGTCAAATAAACCATGAGTGCATCTGAAAAGCAAATGAAAACACCACAGTTGTCACACAAAGAATTGGTGATGCAGTAAGGCGTGAGTTATATGCTGAGGCATTCCAGGGCAGGAGTCATGAACTTTGCCTGGAGTAGAGAAAGACAGGGGCACGGCTGGAAAAGCCAGCCTGGGGTGACACTCAAGAAGGTCTAGAAGAATGAGCTGCAGAATATAAGACAGGGAGGGATATTTCCGTAAAGGGATCAGTCCATGACAGCTTGGAAAGGGATAACAGATCAGGAAAATGGCAAGTTGTTGGGAGTTAGAATCTTGAGGAAAGACATGGACTTGGAGTAATGAACTGTGGTCAAAACTCAAAAGGTCATATTTACCATGTGAAAAATTTGGACCGTTTTATCACCAGGAAGTGTGTAGCATGTGTGTGTGTGTAGCGTGTGTGTGTGTGTGTGTGTGTACTATTGCAATCAAGGGTTGGGATAATAAGAGCTATCTCTGTGTGGCTGGGTGAAAAAGACTGAAGCCTGCAACCTACAATAGAGCAGGGGAGAGGGCTTGAACTAAGCTGAGGTCCTCGGAATGAATGAAGGGGCAGATTCAAGAGGTGCAGAAGAGAACTGAATGGATGTGGTGTCCCACTGGCTCCAGGTGGGGGTGATTGCTAGATTTTTACTTTTTCTAATAATGATGGTGGCCAGTAAACTCATTAGCCACGTTTGAGGAAGCCGGTAGATGAGATCGGAAGCTTATTGTAGTTTGTGGTCCCTGTGGGACATCTAGGTGGAGATTTCCTGTAGAGCGTTAGAATCTGGGTTGTGAAACCCAGGATAGCAATGAAGTGTAGACATGGAGTTGTGGAAGCCAGAAACATGCTGCGTCAGTGTAGGCGGCAGCAAGAGGACTGCGTGGGGTTGCCCAGGCCATCTGGGTTTGCTGAATCACTTGAAAAAAATGAGCAGTATGCTCAGCTAGAGCCTTCTTCCTCAGCATGTATTTTGGACCTGAATTAAGAAAGTTTCTATTAAATATCTTCCTTTGCAGACTGGGGGTAGAGCTCAGTGGTGCAGCACCTACCTGGCTAGTGTGAAGTCCTGAGTTCAATTCCTGGTACAACAAAACAAAACAAAATAAAACAAAACAAAGAACAAAACGCAGGTGATATTTAAACTGGGCGTGGTGCACACTCCTGTAATCTTAGCACCTGGGAGGTTGAGGCAGGAGGATTGTTGCAAGTTTGAGACCAGCCTGGGCTACAAAGTGAGCTTAAGGACAGCCTGAACTGTATAGTGACACCCTGTCTCAAAAAGATAAAAAGATTAAAAAAAAATCTTCCTTTACCAAGATCATTTTCATCTTTCCATAGAGCAGGTACAGTATAAATAATTTGGTCCCTGTATGTTATGACTTAAATTTAAAATGTTGGGATTGTACTCAGTCATTCAGGAAAAAGAGACAAGCAGAATACTCCATAGGGTATTCTGACAGGGAAATCTTGTAGTTTGATGCTAATTTAGTGATATTTTATGTGTTCAAAATATTCAATATAACAGCAAAACTTCTGAAGATGTCAATATACATATGGGTCTCAGATGAAAATTTGGTAAGCAATTTATGGAAAAATTTCAGCCAGACATGGTGGTGCATGCCTATAATTTCAGCATTCAAGAGGCTGAGGCAGGAGGATCACCATGAATTCTAGGCCAGCCTGGGATAGATACATAGTGAGTTCAAGGCCAGTCTAAACTACACATCAAGACCCTATCCCAAATAACAAAACAAACAAAGCAAAACATTTCAGCATAAATAAAATAATCCCTGATGTTTAATTTTTAATCTAATATTGTGATCTTCAATAATATACCTTGAAAGTTTCAGAGCTGTTGAATGTAGAATTATAAAAGTTTTAGTCCTGAAAGGGACCTTAGAGGTTGTTTAATCCTATCTTTAGAATTTTCCAATGGAGATTCAGAGACTAAAGGGACCATGCTAGACCATGGTCACTTGCTGGGGGCTGAAAGAACATAATTCTTCATGTTAGATCATTCTTTGCCCTGCCCACCATCCTTCCCTTCAATGGAATTCAATCTTGTTACAGTTTCAGGATAAAGACGAACTGAAATTCAGCCATCCGAAGGAAAGCTTTTCATTTATTAATGAACTTTAATGCATGTCTGACACTTGATCTAGATAAGAGCAAAAGCCAAGTGTGATTCAGAGTCTTCCTTTGCCTCCTTCTGACCCAGGCTTTTGGGTAGAGTGCAGCATCGGAGTCCCACCCGGACAGACCCAGAGGCTGGGATGATGACAGGAGTCTGATCTCAGGTAGAGTTGCTACATTTAGCAAGTAAAAATAGAGACTTCCCGGCTCAGTTTGAATTTCAGACAAACAATTTTTTAAGCTAAGTACATCCCATGCAGCATTTAGGACATGTTTATACTAAAAAACGTATTTGTTGTAGTACACAATTTGCATTTAACCAGGAATCTTGTATTTCACCTGATGTCCTTCACTTTGAGTTAAGAGACACAGATTTTTAAGCCTTTACAGAATAGCAAGGCAGCCTTGAGTTAGTCCTGTTGGAGGTAGCTGATTTGAAAAATCATAAATTTTAAATCATCCTGGAGTTCACCACTCTTTGTGCAAAAGTGAAGGTTTCATGCCATGCTGCTCCCCCACCCCCACCCTTCCAGCAAAGGACAGGAAGACATGACAGATCTTTCACAAAGCCAGCAAGCCTGGGGAGGGCGAGGAGGTGCAGAGGTGGGCGTCCAAGCCGTGTGTGCTCTGGCAGCTGTATCCTCCCTTTTGTCTCCAGCAGTGCAAACTGAATCAGAATTCGTTCTGTGATCATTGATTGCAAACCAAAGCAAAGACATGGACCGATACTGTATTCCCATCCCAGAAAGCCATTGATTCTGCAAAGTAGCCTCTCTCCTGTCATCTAAGGCCAGGATCCTCAATATGAAGTCTCACCAGGCGGCTGGAGCCTCCTCACCAAACCAGGCCCTGAGTGACCGGGGTGCTGGAATGCCAGTCGAGTCTCAGCAGTGTGGCTGAGTGTGGCCATGCACGGAGCAGTAGTAAGATGTCATGTCAATATTTATGTGAGAGTCATTTTCAAGTTTGGTCTCCATGGGTGGCTACGAGGCAACACAGCTGTGAGCGTGGGTATGACATTATGTCCTTTGCCGGAGTGTCATTGTGGGGTGGGAGAATGCTATGACTTGTGTCTAGATGTCCCCGCAAAGCCTCATGTGGTCATAGGTGGGGCTTTTTCAGAGGTGGCTAAATCTAGAGTGTATGATGATTAATCAGTCCACTGATTGGTCTGGAACTGTCCTAATCCCAGTAAGCTAGACAAGTGTAAAAGGGGCCAAAAAAAGCTGCTAAGGTCCCTTGCTTGCTTTGCTACCTTCTGCTTGCCATGAACTGTTTCTCCTCTGTGATACCTGTCTGCCGTCCCACCCTGCCTTGGAGTCAGTCAATTATGGACTGAAACCTCTACAAACTGGGAACTAAATAAATCTTCCCCCACCATCCTGCCTTTAACTTTGGGTGTCAGGTATTTTGTCTCAGGAACAAGAGAAAAAACAACTAAGAGGGCGTCACAGTGATTTGGCAAATCTGGGGAGGAAGACGATTTAATCAACCAACGGTACTCAGGTATAGTTGAAAGCATATTTGTAAAGTCATCCCTAGAGCCCTGGCCAGGTTTTCTCATAGCAGCATTGAGAACTGTGTCCTCACAATCCATTTCATCTCTGACTTGCAGATAGCCCTCGGTGGAGCTTGTCAGCCTCTCTAACAGTATCAGCTGATTAATAAATCCCCCTTTCCATATATGTTCTCTTGGTTCTGTTTCTCAGGAGAACCCTGACTACTGCAGGCAGACCCTCACATTCAGCATGGGCAGGAAGGTGGAGGACGTAGTTCTTAGGAACACCTGGGGTCTGATGCTGTCTTATACTGAGCGGCGTTTCTCAAATCTCACTAGGGGCTCAGGTCTAAAGAAGGCGATTATGTAGGTCAAAGTCGCCAAGCACAGAAATGCAGGTGTTAGCCGGAGATAAGCTCCCAGCCACCTTCTGTAATGACGAGCTGTTTACTTTTGTCTTACTGCTGATTAGGGCGCATGAGGACAAGGTGATAATTTGGGTGAAAGATCTCCTTTATGAAAGGATTCATTTTGAATGGCAGAAAACAACCCCTTCTACACTTTAGAATTGTTCCTTTTATAAAGGTCAGAGTCAACCTGGGGCTTGGTAATCTGACCAAGAGCTGAATTCAGAAAGTGAATGAGCCTTGCTGACTCTCTCTAGGTCCACACATCAGCTTGTAATCCCCCACCGTGACAGGACCCTGCCTCCCCATTGAATCAGAGGTCCCCGGAAAAGGGTCAGGATGATCGCGTTGTTGGAAGAGACAACCTGGACTTAGCTCCTGCTGCTGTGTGTCAGTTTCCACAGACAGGCCCTTCTGCCTGGCCTCTTGTCAACTTCTGCAAGGAAGGGAAGGCTTTGGCTTTTCCTTGGAGGAGCCCTGGCTGATTTAGAACTGCATGCAAGTAGGCCCTGGTTTCCTTGGCCATTCAGCTTACATGCTGTGTGTCCGTGTACCTGCACTTTTGAGCACGGTGTATACCATTTCCCACCCACCGGGCTTTGCCATCATGATGAAACTTCTGGGTATTTTTAGCCCAATTGGCATATGATGAAGCCAGTACTCAGGATCCCCACCATGAGTGAGGGTGGCGTTAGGGCTGCTGCCTCCCTGGTTACCAAGGGTAGCCTTCTGCCTCCAGACACGCGGCCTCTGCAGGGATATGTCCAGTCTCAGACCGCTCCTTCCTGACCCTGGTCATGCTTGCAGGTTCTGTGTTTGGAAATTTTTTCTTGGCTCTAGGCTCTGGGTCTCAGTGTGATGGTACCAATAGAAATATGGTGTATAACCTTGCTACCAGAGGGCTTCTTTCCCCGAAAATCTGAGCTCTTGGGGTGACCGGGCATGTGGTAGAAGAGTCACAGCTTCAGAGTTGGATGTTTTCCCTGGGAAATGCCAGAATGATAGGAAATAAGAATCCCTCCTTATTTCAGCTTTAATTTTTTTTTTTAACTTTTGAATTGACACATAACAGTTATATTTATGGAGTAGAGTGTGATATTGCAATCTACTCGTATAATGATCAGATCAGGGTAATTGGTATACCAGCATGTGAAAGCATTCTAACACTTTCAAATAATAACTCACTGTTTGTATTTCCTGAACATTTACAGAATCCAGGCATTGTTACAAGCATGTTACACACGTTCTCTCACTAGAACATCCAAACCTCCTGAGTTACAAGTCCCCAGGTCCTTATCCACATTCCATCTAGATTTAAGTGCATTTCAGAACTCAGAATTGCTCACATTGTTGAGAGATAAATCTGTGCGTATGCTGTGCTTTTCATAACAGCCCCCAGCAAGGTTGGGGAAGCACCTGCCACCGAACATATTAACATGCCTACGCAAATGTGGCTAGTCAGGCTTAAAGGGATAAATAAAAACTGTATAAAACTCTCATAGACTCAGGTCAAGTTTTGCCATCAAATGAATTTACTGCAAACTTTAAAGACAACCTGATTTTTTAGAGCCCTTTGGGTTTCAGCGTTGCTGATAAGGGGCTATGGATCTAGAATATTAATTTTCTCAATGTACAGATGAGAGAACTGAGTTCTCATGACATTAAGGACCTTTTCCAAGGTAAGGGGCAGCCAGGACTTGGACCTAGGTTGATCGCGCTGTAGGATTTTACCCCTGACTTAACTCTGAAGCGTCACATGGGAGGAAATAGTTCTCAGACCTCGTGTGTTTCACTTCAGGAGGATTCACTGACAGCTGACATTCAAATAAATTTTCAAGGAAAGATTAATCAATCATCTTGCAAATCAATGGTTTAGAGAGCATTCCACATCTAAATACCTTCTTGAATATGCTAACAAAACAACATAAAGCACCCATCATGCTTGGAAGAGGGAGAGGAGGTAACTTTCCCATTTTCAGTAAGAACATACTTTGTCTTTTTGCTGTTCTTACCACCTTCTTGTGCTTTCTTCTCTGGTTCTGTGTCTGCTGGATTGAAAGCCTCTGGTTTCCTCTCTTAAAGACATTGGTGTAGGCAAAGACTGTATGAACAAAACCCCAATTGCACAGGAGCTGTCACAAAGAATCAACAACTGGGATCTCATCTTACTAAAAAGCTTTTGCACAGTAAGAGAAACCACCAACAGAGTGAAGAGGCAACCCACAGTGTGGGAGAAAATGTTTGCCAGCTGTTTCTCAGACAAAGGATTTCTATGAAAAACACATCAAGAACTCAAAAAATCAGTCCTCCCAGATTTAAAAACCCAATCCAAAAATGGGCATTGGAGATGAATACACACTTCTCAGATGAAAAAAATAGAAACAGCAAATAAATATATGAAAAAATGTTCAGCATCACTGGTCATCCAAGAGATGCAAATTAAAACAACACCGAGATTTCACTTCACCCCAGAAAGAATGACTGTTATCAAGGAACCAACCAATAACAAATGCTGGAGGGGTTTGGGGAAAAGGAACCCTTGTCCACTGTTGGTGGGAGTGTAGATTGGTACAACCACTGTGAAAATCAGTGTGGAGATTCCTTAAAAAATGAGGATTGGAGGTCCCATTTGACCCAGGTATTCCCCTTCTGGATATCTTCCCAAAAGAATTAAGAACATCATACCATAGCAATCCATATATATATATATATATATGCACTCACATTTATAGCAGCACAATTTGTAATTTCTAAATCTTGGAAAAAACCTAAATGCTCATTGACTGAGGAATGGATAAAAAAGATGTATTTTTATACAATAGAGTACTACTCAGCCATAAAGAAGGACAGACTTGAAACTTTTACAGGTAAATGGATGCAACTTGAGACCATATTCAAAAGTGAAATAAATCAGGCATGCATGTGTAAAACATTGTATTGTCTCACTAGTGTGACAAGCTGAAAGAAACAGTATATATATATATATATATATATATATATATATAAAAATACAATTAAGATAATTTTAAAAATTAAAAAAATAAAACCCTCTGTTTTCTGGCCATATGGGCTGCGGAGCCTGCTGGCTTTCCTATCACTAGCTGCCCATGATCTTGATTTCTTTTCAGCCTCTTTCTCTCTCCTTAGATCGGGTCTCTCTTTGCCATTTTGCTGATCCCACTGTTCAGAGTTTTCACAAATCCTCTCTCGTCTATTGATCTCGCTATGTGGACCTGTTTTCCCCAGCCACCTACTGATTGCGTACTAGAGAAAGAGGATAATTTCCTAGAAACAACCTTAGCTTCGCTCCAGGATGGAAAAGTTTGCCATTGCAATAGAAGTAGAAGAGCTGGTTTCAGGAGCTGGAGAGGACAGCAGTGAGGTGTGTGTGTGTGTGTCTGTGTGTGTGTGTGTTAGTGCTACTGCTGCTGTGGCAAGTCTCCCGTCTCCTCCAAGTCACCAGGAATGCGAATACCTGGCCAGCTACTCAGCAAGACCTCAGCTTCCAGGGGGCAGAGGAAAAAAGCTGGAGAAATTTCCCATTTGGCCCTTGAACCTGTGCATTTCAGCTGATCTGGGTATGACGTGGCTATGCTCTGGATAACGGAGCCTGAGATTGTGATCAGTGGACACGCGTGAGCCACACTTGTTTTCAAACATTTTCCAGTTAAGTGCACTGTCTTTACAGCACTCTTGAAACATGTCCAGACTTTGGTTGGGCAGAGCAATTGCTGGTACTTGTTGCATTTATTTGGAGGAGTCTAGGGATGAGGAAAGAAAAACGAATAGAAAATGGATCTGCCTTCTTACAAAGTTTTATTTCTCAACAGGAATCTTGCTTCTTGTGAAATCCTGTTTTACCCCCGATGATCTTATGAAAACACTCTTTTGTTCTCCAAGTTATGAGAACCCAGACCGCAGAAAGTAACGGGAATGCCACTGATTTTCATTAAGAACTAATGAATACAGGGGTCCAGTCTCTTAATTATAGCGATCGAAGGAGATTAATGTATTTTTTAACTCGAAGTTCTTTTCGTCTTCAAAAGAATGGGCCTCAGTGAAAACAAGTATTTCCTAACCCAATTAAGAAATCTACGACAATCCATTCTACTAGCTAATTTACTTAAAGCTTTGCATTTGTTTAAATTATGCCCGGCCTGCTGGGCTTACCCACCCCGCCGTCCCAAGCCAGCGAAATACCCAGAGGCACTGCGTGGGCACCAGTGCTCTGACCAGCCGCTCACCCCTAGTGTGGGTTCTGAGTGGCCCCCGGCTCACAGGCCTCATCCGCTTTCCTCTTGCCTTTGCTTCCAGGTCTGGTTTTCTGACCCGATGATCCCCGGTTTATTCCCAGGTTCCTTCTCCTACTCCCCACACTGCCCTCTAGGGTGGGCTCCAGCCATGTCTTGGTGGCCCGCCTGCATTCTAGAGACCTCAGGGGGCCTCAGTGCTAAGAACCCAGCTCTCTGCCCTTGAACTTCCCTGCCAGGACACGCCGGCAGCATCTCACACCCGGCCTGCCAGAGTGCCCTTCTTCCTGCCGCACACTTCTGCCCTTCCAGCCCACACCTCATTAGCTTTGTCCTCAAACCTACTCTGTCTCCTAATCTTTAGGATTAGCATCTAAGGATGCTCCCCCTTACCCTTCTCCTAAGCCTCTGTGGTCATCCTCCATCCCTCAAATCCTGTCAAGCATGCTGTCCTGTCCACACTGCTTCCTGGCCAGCTCTGCAGGCCATGCCTTCTTGTCTGTCCTGCTGCCACTGCCTTGGTGAGGCTCTTCCCCCTCCCCGCTGAACTATGCGGCCTCACACACTACCAAGCACTGCCCTGGGTTGCCCCCACAACATCCTTCCTACTCATGGGAAATAACAACCCCAGGGTGCCAAGAAGAAGTCCTTGCAGCCCCAGAGTCAGGAGGCTCTACCTCCACAGTGGGCTGGCTTCCAGACCCTTGTTTTCCATAGGGTTTCAAAGCCACTGCTCCCTTTCATCCAAAGCCTACTCGGAACTGTGAACTCTTCACAAACCAGGACCTCTGCTGTGCTGTCTCCAGCTGCCCCCTCCGCGGGGCCAAGAGACTTCCAGTGTGTGGCGGGCCCCCACTCCACGTCCTCCTGTGAGAGGACTGGGAGATCGCTGTGCCCCAAAGCCACAAGCTCAGCCCCAGATCAGGAAGACCGCGACAGTCTATCCCACAGCAGCTCATGTTCACGAACACAAATAGGATCTTTCCCCTCTTGCCCAGAGGTCTCCCCGTGTTCCCACTTACAAAATAATGCCCGAGCTCCTGAGCACTATGTTTAGGGCCTTCTGTGTTCTACCCTTACTGTCTGTCTTTTCTCTTGTCACTTTTGCCTTCCTTGCTTAAGCAGCATCAGACACTTGTACAATGTGAACTCACACTTCTGGACCCCTCCATGTGAAGTTTCTGCTATGGTAGAATAGTCTTTCCCTTTCTCTGTATAGAAGTCACCTAACCACTCATGTGAACACACATTTACCAAGGGTCCAGCGTGTGCCGCATAAGAGAGTTCAGTGTTGACAAGAAATGAGAAGGCGTGGTCTTCTTCCAAACCATAGGCTGGAAAGTCACTCTTCAAAACTCCTCTGAAATGTCCCCTCTCCAAATCCACTTGCTATGCATAGACTACTTTTTCTTTGTACCTTTCTTTCAATTGCATGGATATTTCCTTCACTGTACCTCTGTGGTTTAAATTCCTATCTTCCTAGGGTAAGAATCAGTGTCTCTAACTTTACAGGGATGAAGAGCCCAGTTTGGGAATATGTGGGCATCAACATCTATGAGGCAGGTAGAACTCTGGAAGGAGCCCTGAGATCCCTGTTCTTGGGATCATGCCCTGGGAGAGGGCAGACGATGGGGGTATGCTGGGATTGTGCCACAGTGAGTAAGTTAGGGTTCCACAACACGGGTGGGGAGGCTTTGCAGATTAACTAATGCTGATTTCTGAGTTAATGGAAAGACAGATTATACCGGCTGGGCTGACCTACTCAGGTGAACTTCCAGGAGAGAATCAGGCCTGCCCCAAGTAATATCATAGCAGAGGCCATGGGGCCTGTCGGCCACTAAGAAGCCATCTTTCACATTCTGGAGAAGGCCAGGTGGCAGAGAGCAATGGATAGGTTCTAGGGTCGAGGGTCTCAGTGTGGAAGAGGGCCCCAAACCTCCTATGGAGTTGTGGTCCAGGCTGACATCCTGATTTCAGGCTCATGAGGTCCTCAGCAGAGAGCCTGACTTGACAGGGACTTAACTTCTGACTTACAAAAACTGAAAAAATTGGGTCCCTGTATTGCCCAGGCTGGCCTCGAACTCCTGGGCTCCAGCAATTGCCCCAGATCAGTCTTCTTAATTGCTGGGATTACATGCACGTGTCACCATGCATGGTGGTGGGTACTACTTTAAACCAATGATCAGATCAAAGAAAAAGACTAATGCAATTGGATAAGCTTGTGTTCAGTTCCTGCCTTTTAGTTATTACTAATGTGATTCTATACTCAACTCTGGACCTCAATTTCTTCATCGGTAAAATGGGGTAGTGATACCTACTTTGTGTTGCATCTGGGAGGGTTAAATGTGCTGAAACACTGGGATGCACTGTCTTGGTTACTTTTCTGGGGCTGAGACAAAATACTGGACACCCCAAGTTAAAGGAGGAATGGTTTATTTGGCTTACAGTTTGTAGAGGTTTCGGTCCATAGTCAGCTGGCTCCAAGGCAGGGTGACAGAGCAGCTAAGCACTGCAGAGGAGAAACAGTTCATGGAGGGCAGTAGGTAGCAAAGCAATTAGGGGTGAACACAGCTCTTTCTGTCCTTTATATTTTATCCAGGTTACTTAGGGCAGGCAGCACTCACACCCTTAACCCTAGTGCCTTTGATCCTAGTGTTGCACCATCAATCAATCCCAGCATCGCACACTCTAGGTCCAGCCAGCTCTGAAAAAGCCTCGCCTACGACCACATGAGGCTTTGGGGGAACATCCAGACACAAGCATTAATATGCACAAAAGAGCCAGTTCCTTGACGGTAGGTCCAGGTCTCTCCCCAGTTCCTGGAGGCCCAGGGCAGTGTGTGCCCTTGAGGTGCACAGCACCTGCGGGCTGATGAACCAATGCTGCTCTGAGCATGAACAAGGGCAAACCTGAGCTGTTTTCCTTGTGACCTTTTTCTCCTTTAGCGGTGATATAGCCCTTGTTTACTGGAGTGCAGGATTGGAGACCATCGACATGACCTCTCAGGTACCTTCTAGTTTGCAAATTTCGTGAGGCTGATGAATCTTCTGATAAGGTCTTGGAATATTGACCTTTGTTTAAGTTTCTTTTTTTGCAGGGGGTGGTTCTGGGGATTGCACCCAAGGTTTTTTGCTGAGTTTCATCCTTAACCCTTTTAAAATTAAATTAAGTTAACTCTTATTTTAAGATAGGGTCTGACTAAATCACTAAATTTTCTGGGCTGAGCTTGACATTGTGATCCTCCTGCCTCAGCCTCCCAGAGATTATAGGTTATATGCCACCATGCCTGGCCCTCCACCCCAGGGGGATTGACCCCAGGGCCTTGTGCACTTTGCCATGCTAGGCAAGCAATTTACCCTAGTCCTATACCCCCAGCCATTTTATTTTATTTTATTTTAAATAAATTGTCCAGGTTGCCTCAAACTTGTGCTCCTCCTGCCTTAGCCTCTCAGAGGTTGGGGTTACCGGTGTATACCACCTCATCCAGCTAGAAAAGTCTTTTTGTTTTGTTTTTTTGTCTTTTTGAGACAGGGTTTTGCTATGTAGCCAAGGCTGGCCTTGAACTTGCTTTGATCCTCCTGCCTCAGCCACCTGAATGCTGGGATTATAGGTGTGTGCCACCTCACCCAGTTGAAAAACAGTTTTAATGTTGCGAAAATATGTTAGTATCCTTAGACAGCCCCTCACAGGACGTATTTGTTCATAAGCTGTTCTCCTGTCCCACGCCGCTCCCCTGGGCAGCCCGGTCCCCACTGTGACAGAATGAGTATTCATATCCAGATGTCTGCACTGGCAGTTGACGGAATTAGCGCAATGTTTTGCCAGCTGTAAATGCAAAATAGTTTTTGATCAAGTGATAAAGACAAATATGTTTGTTTGTGTTTTTTTTTACTCTGGATATTAACATAGTCTAATCAATCATCTTCAGATTCCTAGTAACAGGAGTTTATATGACCTAAAGGTAGAAATAAAGTTCCTGTGCAGATGGGGTGATGAGATTTTGTTGGGCTTAGGCTTTGCTCCAAATGCCACAGGGGCCTCCCCACTGCTGTGTGGCAGGGGGCAGTGATAACAAGTCCTGCTGTGACTGTTCTGTTCCGGTTCGAATACTCATCCGCTTTATCATAAACCTGTCCATAGCTACTGATCCACGGGGATCTTTGCACTGTCATTGGATGAGGCTCCCAGGGGGATCCCAACGACTCTCCCGGGACCTCGTTTATCCTCAGAGCTACCTTTCCCTGTCAAGTGACCTCCCTGGCTCACAAAGCAGGAAGAAGAAAATGTCCTCCCTGGGCGGTGCTCTGGTTGGGGGGCAACAGTGAGCTGTATCTCTGTCCCGAGCCATCAGCCACCTGGGGACTTCTCAGCCAAGACCAGAAGGCAGTGACTGCAAGAAGCCTCTGTGAGCCAGGGTATCTGAGTAGCGGTTTGTGAAGAAGTCCAGGAAGTCCCCTGGCTATGTCTCATGTGTGTGTGTGTGTGTGAGCGCACGTGTGTGCAGCAGAGCAGGTTAGAGGGTCAGCAGCTCTTGCTAACCCGCCCTGCCCCCAACAGCCCCCCATCCCGGTCCACCACGGCTTTCCCAGGGTGAAGACGGGTCACCAGAGACTTTTGTCAAGAGGAGCAAGGTTCTGAGGGGAGAAAAGTCCCCGTGTCACTCAGGGGCACAGCCTCGTCCTCCTGAGCCTGTGCAGGGGGCGGAGACGAAGGTACCAGGGTGTCTGGGTGGAGAGAAGGCAGGCCAAGTGCCCTTAGGTGCCCCAGGCTGCAGGGGCTCAGACCTCTGCACCGCCACAGCGCAGGCAGCTGCCACTCTTCATTCCCCACTGCTCCAGTCCCAGCCCAGCCCAGCTCCAGGGTACATGAAAGGCTCCCCCTTCCCTTCCAGACCTGCACGGCGGTGGCGTCCTCCTGGAGAAACGGTCCTGACCCTGCCTGGTCTGGGGGCTTGTCACTGTGAGCGCTGCAAAATTACAAAGAACCTTCTTGCTTCCTCCCAGCGACTGCCCTGTGAGACAGAAATTGTTACTCTTATCCCGATTTCTGTTCTATTGAGGAGGAAAAGCGTTTTAGCAAGGCCAGTGAGCTTTTTCTGGAGGAGAGGCAGAAAATAGTAAAGATGACCCCCAAACTTGCGTCCCCATAGCTAAACCTTCTTCCAGCCCCATGTCCATCTCTCTGATGTTTTGAGAGAGGAGGGAGCAGCCAGAGCAGGTGACAGGTCCGTCCCTGTGCAGGGACCTGGGCCATCGCACTCACCAGGCTCGTCTGGCCACGCAGCCCATCCAGTGGGCGACAGCACCAGGAAGGCTGCCCGCTGCCCGGCTCTAGTCTAACTGCGGGAGGTCATGGACCACATTCTGCAGGGAGCTTTGAAATGTGGAAAGAGGACCTTCAGGGGACGTAGATGGTGCCTTGTACGGTCGTGGTGGTGAGCTGCTTAGTGGGTGCTCCTCCTCCTGCAACCCCACTTCCTCTCACCAGTGCCACCTCCTGGCCTCCTTCCAGGGAGTGGGAGAGCCCAAGTGCAGAGCATGAACTGAAACAGAGAGGCCTGGACCAAGGGCTGTGTCTCCACTGACTACCTGCATGACCTGGAGCAAATCATTTGTTTCTTCTAAGTCCCTGACTCCTCGACAGCAAAAAATGGGGAAGATGATTGTCCTTAAGAGGACTGGGTGAGACAAGGGAGGAAAGCACTTAGCAGGTACCAGACCCTTGGGAAGAACTCAACGCAGGCCACCGAGTGCCCGTTCATTCGTTTAGCAAGGACTCACCGACCGCCACGTCTGTATCTGGCTCTATGCTAAAATCCTCATCCATGGGGTTTTATTGAGATTGATCTCTTTAGAGTCCAACCACACAAAGAGTTCTTTAACTACCAGTGCTACAGCACAAGATGGTTTTATGGACATGGAAGTTGGCTTTTGATGCTGGATTATTTCTGCCCTTCATTCCTCTTATTTGCAGCATGAAGGTGGAGCCCGAGGTACTCAGAACCTGCAGGGCAAGTGACACACGGCCCCTGGGTGGGCCATGTCATTCCTCCAAGTCTCAGCCTCTCGTGGGCAAAGTGAGGAGAATCACACCTTCTTATAGGGACCTTGAGTTAGTGGTCCATTAACTAATGGGTCAAATAAGGCATCCGATGTAGTGCTGTGCTCAGTACTTATTAGTTGTTCCTCCACACTTCATAACCCTGGGATGGGCTTAGTAAGTGTTAACCCAAGGTCATTCATAATCCCACCCACCCACCCTGCCCTGCAGCACGGCGCTTACCTGTTGCGGGGGTGGCGCAGAACCATGGGTCCTGTGGGAGCAGCTGGTTTGCCATGGGAACAGCGCAGGGGAGAAGACAGTGGCAATTCTATCACGTTCTCCTTCCGTGGCATTGGAGAAATACGAGAAAGTTTGTGAGGGATTTTGAAATCACATTCATTTGCATGGACTGCATGTTTTGCCTTCGTAATTATCAAATCACAAAATCACTCCAGGGCAGAGCCCTTGGGTGAGGGTTATGTGTGTATTTTATATCCATCTTCCTCAGGTCTGTTGCTAGATGTTGGCAGAAGACACCATCTCCTACTTCCAGATCCTTTATCTGCTTCTTTAGGTTTTTTGAGACAGGGTCTTGCTTTGAAGTTCAGGCTGGCCTCGAACTCCCAGCCATCCTCCTGCCTCAGCCTCCCAAGTGCTAAGATTATAGGCCTGTGCCACCATGCCCGGCCACTTCCAAATTCTGATGTTGGCCTCTCACCCTGTCACTGAGATAATACTCTTTCCTTCCAGCCCGTTCTACATGCAGTTTCTCACCTGACTTTCCTGGAGTAAACTTCCTGGGCAGTAAACTTCCTTGAGAAGGCCAGATCATAAATATTTTAATGGTAGGGCACACTAGGTCTCTGTAGCAGCCCCTTGAATCTGCCAGAGGAAAACCAAATCAGCCATGTTTCGGGATAACATGAGTCACAAGAGTAACCAGATGATTTTAATTCAGGTTCTCTGCAGAGGAGATTTGGCCTAATTAGTTTCTCATCTAAGTGATTCTCCAGCCCATTATTGGTAGTTGGCTCAGTGCCTTCCATTTCTGCATGGTGCGGAAGACTCGGTACATGCGTCACATTAATGACTCCTGGACACACACCTTTCTGAGGGCTGAGATAGTAGACATTTGCCTGGGCTACCATGTTAGACTTTTTAAAAAATTAAATTGAAAAAAATTTTTTTTTGTTTTGCAGTGTTTGAGATTGAAGACCAGGCCTCACACACCCTAGGCAAGCAATCACTGAACTATATCCCCAGTCTATTTTTATTTTTGTTTTGAAACTGGTTCTTGATAAGTTGCCCAGGCTGAGATCCTCCTGCCTCAGTTTCCTGAGTAGCTGGGATAATAGGCATTCACCACCTCATAGAGCTGATTTTTGTGTTAAGGCAGATTTAGATATGGAAAGAGCTGCTGGCTTATATGCACACACATAGGCACATACACTTTGGTATACCATATATATATTTTTTTTTCTTTTTTTTTTTGAGACAGGGTTTTGCTTGTAGTTCACTTCAGGCTAGCTTTGAACTCACTATGTTTGAGCCCAGGCTGGCTTCAAACTCACAGCCATCTTCCTGCCTCGGCCTCCTAAGTGCTGGGATTACAGCTGTGCACTGCCATGCCAGGTTTAGACACTATTTTTGACCCTGTCCCCTAGGTCATTTAGAACACCCAGGTCACATTTGAGAAGCTGTGCTGTGCCAGGAGGGGCCATCTGTGCAGAAAATGCAGGGCACAGGTACCAGATACAGCTGGGAAGGGCTAGGTTGTCCTTCTGGGAGTGAGTGCCATGGTCAAAAAGAGAGGGGAGAGACCCTTGAGACCCACAGGGGTCTAAACACATGCACACGCACTGAACTATTTGGTCCTTGGGAGGATTGAGCCTCAGTTTCCTTGAATGTGCTCTCTTGCTAAATCAGGGTCTTGCTATGTAGCCCAGGCTGGGCTGGAACTCACAGCAATCCTCCTGCCTCAGCCTCCCAGGTACTGGGATTACAGGCGTGCAACACCATGCCCAGCCCTCCTCTAACGCATTTCCTACCTAAGCATTCCCTGAGTCTTCCTGTGCCCCATTTCCCATAGTAAACAAGTGGATGACATTGTGACCGCCAACCCCAGGCCCTATTTATAGCAACCCTTGCCCTAATAGCTCAGGGATAATTTCCTGTCTCGCCCTTTCAAAGAATCTTTCAGCAAAAGAGCTCAGGGAATTGTACCAAACAACCCCATTCGGCCTGACCTGGCATGTGGAGCAGCCGAGGCCCAGGGCGGGCGGAGGGACGCAGTCAGGGGTGAGTCAGGCAGGGCTGGAGCTCCATGCACAGGACCTGCAAGGTGTGGCCTGGCTGTGACGCATGGGAGCGAGCACTGCTGGGAGCTTCCAGGGTTTCCCCAGGTTGGACGCGGTCGTGTTTCAGACAGGCAGCGAGCGTTGGACGAAATAACAATAACAACAAAAACCGAGACAGAATTACTGCTTAGGAAGCCTCACACCTCAGCTCCTTCTTCCATCTTCTACTCCGGTTTATTCTGGATTTTCCAGTCCAACCATCTCACCTATTGTCAGGGCATCGATTTTTTTTTTTAATACTACGTTTTATTTAAATAAATACATCTAAAGTATTTCCATAGTTAAAAGTAATGGGATACTGTACATTCTGTGGGTTGTTTTGTGTGTTTTTTTTTTTTTTTTTTTTTTGTACTGGGGAGCAAACTCATGACCTTGTGCCTGCCAAGCAAGCGCTTGTGCCCCTGAGTTCACCCCCTACCTTCTGTTTTTTGGACAGCAGTTTTTACACTGAAGCACCTTTGAGAGCTCAAGGGCCGCACGTGGGCTGGTGCGGTCTAAGATGAAAATACTGTCATCACCACTCGGGATCACAGGCCCCGATGAGGACTATTATTTTACATTATGGTATGGTTCGAAGCACTATGGTTTTACATTATGGTATGGTTTGAAGCACTATAAAATTATAAGCACGCAATTCAGTGGGTTTTAAAAATCTTACATGAGAAGTAAGTTAATTAATTAAATTTTTATTAGTACACATTTCTGTCCCCTTTCCATGAAGCTCAGCTTGGGCCATCTCTCTGTCCCTTGGGTTCCACGTGCAGCGCTTTGCGCAGGTCTGAAGGAAGAGAGGGAGGGAACCAGGCTTCCGCCCCTGAGGACAAGGCTTGCGTTTTGTCAAGACCACTCAGAATTTGGGGTTTTAGGTAAGGACGGAGGAGAAATACTCCCAGCGACAAGGAGCTAGAAGGCCCTCTGCTTCCATCAAAATTTAACCATTGCATTAGCATCCAGGGTAACTGCTCCTGCTCCACCTGACAGTGAGAACTGGACAAATGTCTTTAAAAGGCGGGTGTGAGGACAGCAGGTTTAGCCTCCGCTTTCCCTTTGGTAGATAGTAACCCATGAAGACATCCTTTAAGCAGGTGTGTAAGTGTCTTCACAGGTCAGCGACAAATGAGAACATTTGATTTGGCCAATCATACCAGCTTTGTGTGTTTGTCCGCAAGTCCCGGAGCTTGGATCCTAAACTGGAATTGTTTTCTCCAGTACACTAAAAGATTCTATAAAATCAGAGAGCAAGCGACAGAGAGAGAGAGAGGCTTTAGAAGAGAAATGTTAAGCGTAAATAAGGGGACTTCTCAATTTTCTGCAGGTGAGAGACCATTCAGGAAAACAATCCTGTGACAAAGCCTAAGCACTTGAGCATTCCAACTAGGAAAGAGGCCCTCCAATGGCCCACGGGGGCTTCCTGACTCAGTTTACACACACTTCCGTGACCCGCCCTTGTCTGAATTTTAGCCCCTACCCAACAGAAAGTGGAGCACTTGGTGAGAGAGACAAGCAGTGATCACATAACAGAAGTGACACTCAGGAAATAAAATAAACAGAATTATTAATCTAATGATCAAGTGTCAATTAAACATAAACAGGCTGGGGATATAGCTCGGTGTGAAGGCCTTGTGCTCAACCCCAAGCATCATGAAAATAAATAATTAATAACCTCTCAGCCAGAACTGTGAACTGGATTCAGGGAGGAAAGTTAGACCTCGCCTCTGACCCTCGCTGGTGCAAAGCAGTGTGGGGGTGTGATGTCCCTGAGGTCACCCGTCAAAAAGTGGCTGCAAGGCCTCTGCACCATGGGTCCCCTTAGATGGGGTGTGACCCATGGGGACACCTGTCAGCTGCCTGCGGAGGAGTGGCCACGCGCCGCCTTCCCTCCCTGACTCATGATTTATAGGTGGTCACAGGCTTCTCCACCGCCTCTCCTCCAGTAAAAAGGGGGAAGAAACTCAGGGTTTGGCAGACAGCCTCGGGGACCTTTGATGGCAGGTTGTGACACCAAGGCCCAGCCTCCCAAGAGGCAATTACCTTTCTGGAATGCAGACACAGGACACAAGGGTTTGGTTATGATGCTAAAGTAGCTGGGGGCCAGGAGAGGCCCTCAGGAATGTGGGAGGTGGCTCGGGGACAGACGGCCTACATGGGTGGTTCTCTGGGGATGGTCCATGCCAGGACAGCCACACTGCAGAACTATATGGAGCACTTGGCATCTGGGCCAGATACTGCTCAAAGTGCTACCAGACGTGGTGGTACACACCTGTAATCCAAGCACTTGGGAGGCTGAGGCAGGAGAACTGCTGTAAATTTGAGACCAGCTTGGGCTGCCTGTGAGTTCAAGGCAAGCCTGAACTACATAATGAGACCCTGGCTCAAAAACACCAAACAAATAAACAAACAAACGTGCTGAGCTTCCAACAGTGAAATCAGACAGATCCCCACTGCCTGGGTGTGTGAGGCAGATTATACACATGGAAACAAATAAATTAGGAAACTCCAGCTGCAACTCAAGCTGCGTGGCCTCACTGAGGGGTCTGTGGAACCCGAACGCAAGTACAGCTGCCCCCCACCCCAACCCCAGGGCAGGCAGCGTGGAACCGGCTGTGTGCATACCCTGGCAGGGCCCCAGCTTTTCCTGGGCCAACCATAGAGACTGGGCAGCCAGTTGCGTGTGGGGATACAGGACTATTATCCCAGCACTGAGGGAGGCTGATGCAGGAGGATTGCCAAGTTTGAGCCCAGTGTGGGCAATTTAGCTACTTAGCAAGACACTGTCAAAATTAAAAAAAAAAAAAAAAAAGGCCCTGGGTTCAATTCCCAGTACTCTTTCTACCCCACCTCAGAGAGAGGGAGAAACAGAGAGACAGAGACAGAGACAGAAAGATAGAGACAGAGAGATAGAGACACACAGAGAAACAGAGGCAGAGACAGAGAGAGAGACAGAGAGACAGAGAGGGAGAGAAATCAGGGCTCCAGGATGCTCGAGAGCTGCCCAAGGAGGCCGGGCAGTGAAAGGTGAGGCGAGGCGAGGCAGAGGCTCCGGCTGTGGCTGCTGCGGTCCTGCCCGTCACCCAGGCACCTCCGCATCCCGGGAGTAAGCAAGACCTCGGCGGGGCACGCGGAGCTTTGGAGCAGACCTTGAGTTAAGGTCCCCGGATCCGTCTCTGCAGGGTGAGGTCATGGCCCACCTGGCCGTCGTGGTCCCACTCGGCCCACTCTGGAGGAGCTGCCTGGTCCTGGGCCTTGAACTTGAGGCTGAGCTGGGCCCTCAACCTCGTCCTCTTCCTGTCCTGGATCACGACCCCTCGGGGGAATCAGAAAATCTGGGCTTTATGTGAAACTGTCCAATTTTTAAAATTTGGCTGAAAAAAAAAATAAAAAAGGCCCTCTGCAGAGGCCCAGAGAGTCATCCGCAGACCTGGCGGGGCCCCAGACTCCACAGGGACCCTGTCTACGTGAAGGAGCCTTCTGTGACCCGCGAGGTCCCTTCCCAAGGCCTCCACGGACTCACCCCACCCCATCCTGGCCGAGTCCTGTTTATAATCAGGGCTTAGCAGAACGTGGATTCCAAACCTAGAGTAAGAAACGTGTTTAATACCAAACCCCAGGCCAATCACACCCCTGTGATCCCAGCATTCGGGAGGCTGAGGCAGGAAGATTGCTGCGGGTTCAAGGCTAGCCTAGATATACAGTGAGTTGAAGACCAGCCTAAACTACATAGCAGAACCTTCTGTCAAATAAGTAAGTAAATAAATAAACAAATGAGGAAAGGTGAGTAGAAAAAGGAGATGAGGTGACCCCAAAATGGATCAACGCTGTCTAGATCTTCATTCAGAGAATTTTTAATGAGCATTTACAGTCTACTTGGTGCTGAGCAACCATACAATTACATGAATAGCAACCTATGAAATGAATATGAACAACTATTTATTGATAGTTATTCTACTACCAATAAGATATTTTAACTGTTTTCTGATTTCAAGGACCACTGCAAGCTAAACTGCAGAGAAAAAAATTATTTAAAACCTGACTAAGCTGGGCATGGTGGCACACGCCTTTAATTCCAGCACTTGGGAGGCTGAGGTAGGAGGAGCGTTGTGAGTTCGATGGCTTGGGCTACAACATGAGCACAAGGCGGGCCTGAGCTACATAGTGTGACCCTGTCTCAGAAAAACTAGGACTAGGAATTTGGCTCAGTGGTCTAAGCGCCTGTCTGACAGGCACAAGGTTGTGAGTTTGATCCCCGATGCTGAAAAAAAAAAAAAAAAAAGCCTGACTAAAACAATGGTCTTTGACTTTGGGCATATGAATCGAGCCCTCAGAATGTGAACAGTGAGGAGGGAGGGCTGGGCTTTCTTTCTGGTTGTTTTTTTTTGTTTGTTTGTTTTTGTTTTTTGAGACAGGGTCTCCCTCTGTAGTCCAGGTTGGTGGGCCTTGAACTCGCTATGTAGCCCAGACTGGCCTCGAACTTGCAGCAATCCTCCTGCCTTGGCCTCTCCGGTGCTGGGGTTATAGTCATGCACCACCACACCCAGTGTGGGTTTATTTTTTTATATACATTTTGTACTTTCATGTTTTAGCCCACAGAGTGCACCTGTTTCCATCCTAAAACCTTCTACCTAGCGTGGTGGTCTTGCCTTTTGTTAGGAGGGTTTGCTCCATTTTTCTGAAAACATGTACAGACCCCATCCAGCCTGCTTTCTAGATCAAGCTGTAAGTCTTTGATTTATTTTCATTTATTTATTTTGAAACAGGGTCTTGCTATGTAGTTCAGGCTGGCTTTAAACTCATCACATAGCCTAGGCTGGCCTCAAACTCGTGGTGATCCTCTTGCCTCAGCCTCCTATGTGCTGTAATTACTGAAGTGGGCCATATTTAACCAAAGATAGCCTTGCTGACTCTAATTTGCTATACTTTGGATCAGAGCTGCTAAATGAACTTTCTATGAATGTCGGTATCCAGGCATTTTACTCCTTTCATTAATTTGCCACAATTTCATTTGTTTCACCAGTTTGTAAATTTATTTCATTTGCTTGTACTTTTCAACTATGCCTGTGAACGGTAATTCCTCCGAGGTTTTGGAGAGTGTGCCAACCCAAGAGACCACCCTTTCAGCTTGAACCAGCATTTAGGTTTTCTCGCTCTAATTAAAGTTAACGGCGGTTTAATCTGCCTTGAGAGAAGCACTGGCCCCACCGGAACCGTGAAAATGTTTTGTAATGATGTAGTTAGCTTGCCATTAGACTTTTCCCTCAGGTTTATAATTTAACACCCCGCCCTTAGCTTTATTCCGTTATATCTGATTATGTCTGTTATGCATTGTTACTTAATTTCTCAGCCATTGTTACTTAATTTCTTCTTTGTGCTTTGAACCAATGCACACTTGCTATTGAGTGCGGTACAATGACTGCCCACCCCCACTGTATGGGAAGCTGCAGCTGCTCGCCTGCTCCGAGCCTGCCTGGGGCAGCTGTGAGCTCAGCTTTTGTCTTTCTCCAGTATAAATAACAAGTGTTTAGGTTTCCTTAGTGGGAGGTGGGACCTGTCCTCACCAACACAGTGACAAGTGTCCCAGCATAGGAGAGCATGACCATACTGGACCCTGATCCTGTACCAGCTGAAGTACAACTCTTCCCTCAGTTAGGCAGGAGCTCAAGAGCAAGTAACTTAGTGCCTTTTACAACAGGAGTGTGAGGGTCTCCCTGAGTCACTACGACTGGGCTCAGATTTAAGGTCCTCCTGCCTCAGCCTCCCAGAGTGCATGGATTACAGAAGTGTACCCCCATACCTGGCTGTGGTCTTCTTTTTCTATCCCTAGCTTCTATTTCTGGGGAAGTAGAAGCTGTATCAGAGACTCACACCCAGTTTTAAGGGGAGGACCTGCAAGTGGCATGTGTGGCTTCTGCTCACAGGCACCTGGGAGGAGCTTAGTCACATGGTCTTTTCACTGCAAAGGAGGCTGGGAAATGTAGTCTTTGCTGGACAGAAGGCCAACTAGCAGTCAGTCACAGGTATCATAACTATTCCCATGCAGGACTAAGACCCTGAAAGCCAGGATCTGGAGGCTGAGAGAGAGCTGGAAATCAGACGGGAATATCGAGCACTTCCTTCTGTCTCTGCCACTTCACCTCTTAAAGGCTGGGCCAGCAAACCTCTTTCCCGCTAGGATTTCTTGAGGATTTAAATGCTCCAGCCTTCTCAGGCTTTCTTGCACTGTAAGTAGATTTCAGCTGGTCTCTCTCTGCCTATAGTGACCTGTTTTCAGAACAACAAACAAGGGTGTGCAGGCCAACACTTGGTTTGACAACAGGAAACCTAAAAACCTCTGGAAATTCTTGCAACTATGGTCACTGGGCTGGCGCTCATATCCTGTGAGCTCCCATACCTGTAAGAGCGCTGGGAGGTGTCTGGGAGGAAGACGTCATCCTCCCCACAGAGGATGTTACTCATGGCTTCCATCCCTTCTCGGCGAGCCACTCTTGGGCACAGACACAGAGGCACAAAAGCATGAGCAGAAACATCAGCTACCCCAAATGGATTGATTTCCAGTGTCGAGGAAAGGGAAGATTTCACGGGCATAGTTCCACAGTAGTCCTTAAACAACACTGTCCACCACGGGTCAGAAGCATTCTGCAATGCAGAAGAGAGATCTGGACAGGTAGCTGAAGGGAAATTCTTATCAGTGGACTGACTGTGCTGAGATTTTCTAAGTGGTGAAAGTATTAATCAAGTCTTCATTGTTCCCTACCACTCCTCAGCAAGGAAAGCCAGGGTCTTGTATTTAGGCATGTATTTAGGACTTTCAAAATTAGAGTCTTAGTCTCCTTTTGGAATAGAGATGCGAAGACAGGAGATATTTTCAAATGATGTGTTATGACCAAGTAGGGTGAATTTTATGGATGTGAAAGTGTTTCAACATTAGAAGAATCTATTAGTGTAATTTAATACATTAATAGATTAAAGGAGGAAACCATGTGAGGGTCTCAGAGGATGCTGGAAAAGTATTTGATTAAATTCAGCACATATTACTATTAAAAATTAGTAGATGAAAGAGGGAAGCCTCAGCTGGGAACACACAGCACACATCACACTTGATGGGGTGAAAGTAATATTCCCACGAAGACGGAAGAAGGTGGCACCGCCTCCTGTCACGGTTTCTACTCACTGGCATGTATGTACCGAAAGTCTTGGTGACCCAGTAAAACTGGCACAGGGAAAAGAGCCTAAAAATCAAAAGGGTTGTACAAACCATCGCTATTCGCAAATTGTGTCATTGCCCAGGTAGCAATGGCAAGAACATAAAATGAGAAATTATTAGAAGTCATTCATTTCCTAAGAAAGATACAAAATCAGTCGACCAGAAAACCACAAAATACTAAAGCACTTAGAAGAAATATGAGATATCTATACAAATAAAGGAATAAAAATAACTGAAAAATACAAGAGACTTATAACACTGACTAAGGAAAAATGGTATTGTATAGGTGTGAGTTTTCTTGATAATTAATCTATACATTCAGTTTAGGATTAATAAAAGTTATAGTTGAGATTTTTAGTGGCACTTGATAATCTTATTGTAAAGCTGGAAACTGGCAGCAGGAGCTGAATTAGACACTGAAGAAACAAGACCAAGGGAGAGCTAGAGGTGGTGGTGCACAACTTTGTCCTAGAACTCGGGAGGCTGAGACAGGAGGACTGCTCCGAGTTTGAGGCCAACCTGGACCATGTAATGAGTTCAAGCCCAGTCTAAAGAATAAAGCGAGACCCTGTCTCCAAAAAACAAACAAAACAAAAACAAAAAGACTGAGGCAGAGTGTGCTCCTGAGTCCCTGTGTCTGTTCCCGTGTGCGTGTATTCCATGGACACCAAACTCAGTCTGTTCACAATATAGGACTCACGTGGAGAAAATTCATAAAAAAAAAAAACCCTTTATTTTGAAAAACTATATCACAATATCAAATAGAAAAACATAGGCCAAAATGAAAAGGCTTTGTTATTGAAGCAGAAATTGTTGAACGCACCAATAGAATTGAAGAGAAGTTAGAAAATAGTTATCTGTCTATGACCATTTAATTGTGATAAAGGCAATACTGAAACAATGGGTAAAATAATGAACTATTCAATAAACATTGAGCCTCAGTTCTCTGTGAAGTGGGGCTAGTGACTCTAAGAGTTCTTGGAAGCCTCAAGAAATAGGGAGGGGTTACTGACATGTGGTAACACAAGGAGGAGCCTCGAGGACATTACACTAAGTGAGATAAACCAGCTGCAAACGGGTGCGCCTTGGTCGATTGCACTTATATGAGGTAGCGCGAGTCTGATCAGAGTCACAGACAGGAAGTAGCGGAGGCTATGGGGCTGGGGGAATTGGAGCGTTTCATGGATCGAGTTTCAGGTTTGCAAGAAGAGGAGGTTGGATGGTGGTGATGGTTGTGCAACGTGTCTGTCCTTCATGCCGCTCAGCCGTGCCTGTGGTTCAGATGGTAGATTTTATGTTGTCCTACTATAATTTTAAAGACCCTCACCGTGCGTTACCCGTATCTATCACTGCTGGAGCCAGCGATCAGTCCACAGCGTGTAACGCACCCCTGCATTGAGCTGTTTTTCAGTCTTGCACAGTGGTTGTAAACAGAGCACAGACGGCCGACGCTCGGGCTGGCAGAGTACAGGTTAAACGTGAGGATTTAGTGCACTCCTGTACTCCCTGTGCCACTTTTCTCGAACACCTTCCCGGGAGGTGTCTTGAATTGTTTTTCTAAACCTGGGGCGGGTGCGGCCAGCGCGGAAGCCGCTGTCCCTCGAAGGAGTGTTTGGGGCGGCCTCCCCGGAGAAGCAGGTGTCTGGCCAGCCCCAGGGGCGGTGGAAACCGTGCTGGCCGCAGCCCCGGGCTGCTCGCAGGAAGGTGGTGCGGGGTGGACACTCTGTGTGTGCCCCGGGGGAGGAGGAGGGAGCCGGTGCTGCCCGTGATCGTCCTTTCTGTGTCACTGCCTGTCCCCAGGATTCAGGGTCCTGCCCCCGCAGCACTCTGGGCACGTGGGGCCCAGGCCTAGTTCTATGGCTGCAGGGTTCCCTGTGGGTCCGCGGTCCTCCGACCTGAGAGCCGCCACCTGTTCTCGGTTTTCAGTGGGCAGGGAGGACAGGAGACGGGTTAGAAACCCACTGCCCCGCTGCCTTTTCTTCACTAAATGACACTCGGCTCTGAGCAGGGAGTTGAACTGAACCCAAAGCAGGAAACTGATATTTTAATTTGAATTGCAACTGAACTCAGATAACAATATTGTTCTCTCTTTGAAGTCTGAACTGGATCTGACCTGGATAAAATCCAGAAAATTTCTTGTCCTATTCCCTCTCTCCAAAAAACAGTCCAGAGGAACAAGTTTGATATTTTTGAATTCTAAAACTGCTTTGTGTTTTGTTATATTTTCCCAACTGAGTGGAGTAATGTGTCAAATAACTTTTCCAAAGAAAACCTTCTTCTTGCCATGACAGAATCGTGACCTCTTTGGAATTTTTTATTTAAAAAATTTTTTTTATGGGGCTGGGGATTGAATCTTGGCGCATGCTAATGAGCTACCCCTCAGCCCCTAAGTGTGACCTTTTCTATGTAGATTTCATATCCACCACTGAGAGAATCATAAAATGAGTTGATGAGCTTGGGGGGTTTTCTTTTAATTGCAAAATTTTAAGGAATTGATAGGAAATCAATTAAACTTCCATACTTGTATTTTGCTTGTTGTGTGTGTGTGTGTTTTTTTTAAGTGATGAGTCAAGCAACTATACAGAATTTTTTTGTTTTTAATTTAGTGACCACCACATTCCCCTATTTCTTTTGCTGGGTGTTACAGTTTGTATCTAGAATGTTCTCCAAAGGCTCATTGTTAAAGGCTTGGTCCTCAGTGCAGCAGAGTTTGGGTTTTTGGAAAATGATTGGGTCGTGAATGCTCTAACCTCAGCAATAGATAAATCTAAATCAATAGGTTCCTAAGTTGATGGGCTATTGGAAGGTTATGGAAATGTAGGAGGTAGGACCTAGTTAAGACGAGTGAATCCCTGGAATATCTTGTCTCTAGCACCCTCTTCTCACTTTTTACCTGCTTTTGGCTGCTATAACATGAGCGGCTTTGCTCTGCCATACTCTTCTACCATGATGCTCTGCCTAACCAGAGGCCTAAAGACAATGGAACCAGCTGACTGTGGACTGAAACCTGTGAAACCGTGAGTCACAATAAACCTTTACTCTTTGAAGGTGATTGTCTCAGGTGTTCTGTCACAGTGACGGAAAGCTGACTGGAACACTTCGTGGAATTTCAGAATGAGTGTAGGTGGTGGTGAATGCAGACTCTGTGAGTCAAGCGTAGCAATGTGTTCCTGATCCAGGGCAACGTTAAAACAGAGCTAGGACCTGGTACTTATTTGGTGAATAAATGCATGAGGGGGAGCCCTTCAGTCACCTTCAGTTTGACAGCATATTTGCCTCTGTTGCACTGTTGACCCTTGGTGTTCATTTCAAGCTTTTCCTGAGCTCAGCTCTTCTGATTTTCTAGCCTTGTCTGTGGCACTCAGTCTCTCTCACAGCAAGCTCTTAGCCCATTCCTTGTGCTCTCTATATTACTTCTTTCTCATTTTCTTCCTGACTTATTAATCCATTATAAGAGTTTGTATATGTTTATGACCTTTCTGAATAATTGATTTTTAATAGGGTCTTATCTTTCTTGAATACCTTAATTAGAAGCTTCCATGTTAATTTTTTTTCTCACTTGGGGTTGTATACTTTTAAACATAGGGACAAGAAGAAAAAGGGAACCAGAGGTGCCAGGGATTTAGCTCAGTGACATAAATGCCTGCCTGGCAGGTGCAAGGTTATGAGTTCGATCCCTGGTACCAAAGGAAAAAAAAGAAAAGAAGAAGAAGAAGAAGAAGAAGAAGAAGAAGAAGAAGAAGA